>BGNK01002702.1:483-29290 GCA_003297005.1 Symbiodinium sp. clade A Y106
GCTACCATGCAGCGGACTTTTAGGCTCTGCGGGCTCTTCTGCTATAAGCCAAAAAGGGCTACGGTGACACAACTACACATGACACTGCACAGACAAAACAGCACCTCTACATTCCAACATAGAGGCTTGCTCCTAAATTATCTTGTCTGCTTTCTGTTGGGCTTTGTAAGGATTTCTGGTGCTTGACTGCATCGTGCTTGTGCGGTGCGGCTCTTGATCAGGGAAGATGTCTTCGTGCTCAGCATTGAGCTTCATTGCTTGGTTAAGACTTGTCGACCCCCTGTTGGCTTCCTCACCACACCCCCCTGCTAGAAAACGAACGCTCATGATGAGCATCCTTCTTGTTCGTCTTATTCTCCGGATTCAGGAGGGACCGTGGATGAAGAGCATAAAAAACTGGAGCAATATGTGGATTGAAAACACCTAGTTAAGGCTCGCAGCGGCGAGCCCTGTCAGGCCTCCACTGTCACTTCGTTCTCCTTCAAGCAGCGCACGGAGCACATCTCAGGCCTCAGACATCGTGAGACTTTCTTCAAGGCCCACATTGCAGAAGCCGGAGGTCCTGCCTGACGAAGCAATGACAATGACTCTACTCTCAGACAGACAAAGCAGCCTTAAAGCTCTTATCCGACAATCCCGTCCCAGAACCCTAAATCTCAAATCCCAAGCCACATATCCCGACTTCGTAAACCCTAAACTTCACAAACGATATTCTTCTAAATCGAAAGAAAGTCCCAGACCTTAAAGCCCTAGACTCCAAACTCCTATGCCCTGAATCGAAAGCCCTCCCGAGGACGGCGCGTGATGCCCACACCGACCAGGACGATGTCGCAGCTTCCCTCACAGCTGCCGATGTTGATGAACGACTCGTCCAGGGGGAAGTTGCAACCTGGGGACTTTTTTCCCTCCTACTTAGCAAGGACGAGGCCCGCATTGCAGGGTTTATTTAGGGTTTAGGGGCCAGGCTCGAGGGTTCAGGACACGACGTCACGCCTTCAACTAGCCCAAAATTGCTACAACCACGCGAAAAGCAATCACCATCGTCATCACCATCGTCACCAACCGAAATAACAATCATCAGCACCATCATTTGCCACCACTCATCATCACTCTCAAAACAGCACTAAATCACGCAAGACAGCGGGTTGATGTGCATGATAAACATCTCAAGCTCCCCGGAGGCAAAGATCCAGACCCCTCAACCCTCGAGCTGGCCATCTCCAGTGGCGGCGAACTCCCCTGATATCGGATAATGTAGGAACCTGATTCAGAAACCCTGGCCCTATAACCCCCAACTTGGGATTCATATAAAGTCTAGCCCTACTCAGGACCCAGGGTTTCTTAATCAGGTTCCTACATTAAACCCTGAACCCTAGCCTCATCTGAAACCCAGGGTTTCTGAGGCAGGTGCAGCCCTGCAACGCTGGATCATCACACAGCTTCCTCGGCAACCGAGCACAAACGGTGCGCTACTTGCGCTACTTCCAGTTGCGCGGGCAGGAAGCAGGAGGTAAACATTCAGCCACAACCATATCGAGCAGTCTTATGTGCTATGGTAGTAGTCCTGTTTTTATTGTGCCATGAATGTACTACTGTGGTGGTCGCCATCGTCATGACGCTTCGGTGTTTAACGGGCGTTTTTTGACTCCCACATGGCAAGCGCGAAGACGAACAAAGCGCGTCTCCGCCAACCCCAAGCTGCATGAGAAAAGAACGGGCAACAGGGAACCCTTCTCGGTTTGGAGGTTTTGCAGTGCGGCTTTAGCTTCGGGTGTGGCTTGGGATTTAAAGCTCACCATGTTGCCGGACCACTCCTAGGCGGGGGAGATTTGGGCTCGGGGTGCCTTAGCTTTTGTGCCGGACTCCCCTCTTCTTGAACAACCGGGCCCCAAAAAGTTCAAACTTTCTAAGATAGAGCTAATATATAAGGCCAAAAAGTTTAAAGTTTCCCCGTTCGCTATCTAAGACTACTTCTGTAGTTCGGGTTTTGTAGGCCTTGCATGGACTCAACAGGGTTTTAATCAACCTCACATATCTGCGTGTGCTTAGATTGTGTGCCAGCCTCCCTTAAGCCCTGAATCCCTAAACCCTAAACCCCTAAACCCTTTTTCAGCATGGGCTTCCTTAAACCCTAAACCCTCCTGCCCGGGAGCCGGAGAGCTCAAGCTACCAAGCGGCGTCAGGTAGGGGTACCGCAAGGTGAACTCATCATCCTTTTCACCGTCCTGCCAAACGGCCCAAGCAAAGAGTTGTGGCTTTACGACCTGTTCCTCGGTCTGCGGGCACAGAAGGCGTCTTGCTTATAGCCCTGTTCGGGCAACCTCCGACTCCACAAAAACACGCAGAACGCAGGCCTGAATCCTCGAAAGCGAGCTGAACGAGCCGAAATCCTGAAGCCTGAAACTTCTGATTCTGCAGGGCATGTCCAAACCTCAAAACCCCCTGAACACAAGCCTCCGCCCCAACAAACCCAAACTCCAGAATCCCAAACCCGCGAAATCCTGAACACATAGACCCTAAAGCCAAAACCACCCAAAGCCTCCGCGGTAGAGCCCTAAACCATCTCAGCCTCCTCCGACTTCACCGAGCACGACAGCGAAGCCAAAGAACCGGTCCTCAGAAAACCGTTCTTATGGAAGGTGTAATTAGGGTTACGGGTTTTAGGGTTTAGCGGTTCAGGGTTTAGGGGTTTGGAGCTCTTAGGCTTTAGGGCTTAACGGTTTAATTAGGGTTAGGGGTTTTAGGGTTTAGGGGTTCAGGGTTTCGACGCTCACACTCGCACGCAGCAGGCAAGGCTCCACATAGGGTTTAGGGGTCTGGGGTTTAGGGTTCTATAGGGTTCTTGTAAGTTTCTGCAGGGTTTGTACCAGGTTTTCTAGGGTGTCCCGTTTATACGGTACTTGTAACGTTTTGCAGGACTCTTATGATGTTCCATGCGGTTCTTATCAGCTTCGAGATGTATCAGGGTTCTATAAGCTTCCAGAACAGAGTTTAAGAATTCTGGGTTTAGGGTTTAAGGTTTAGGCTATCAGGTTGTCCAGTATCCCCTTCACACTATCGGGGTACCCGGTTTCCCATCACTCAATTTTCATGCAGCAGCTACTGGTGCGTTGCACGTAGGCTTGGGTAGGAATGCTGGAAGGGAAGTAGGGGTTCTGATCGCCATGGGTGGCAAATGAGAATACTCAACCAACAGCAATCATGACAATAACGGCACCATCAAGAACGATGATAATGGCGACCATGCTATTTAAAGCCACACCAGCAGCAGCAGCAGGTGCTGCTGGAGTGTGGCGGGAAACTCGCCTGTGCCATGCAGACATGCCTTCGTTCAAACCCTGCCACATCAATTCTTTGGGTCGGTTATAGTTCTAGATACCAGCCGACGAGGGGTGACACTAGCCATCATACAGGCCTTCATAATCAGAATGGGGTCTGCGGTCCATCATAGTGAAAGTCTATACGGGCTACGAGGGCATGCTATTTATGAAAATTATTCCGCCCCTCAAAGCAAAGAGTGAGCCCAACAGACAGAACGCGCCGGGCCGATGCTCCTCTTTGATATCAGGAGTTATGATTATGGGGATATAGACCTTGTGAATAAGGTCCACTTCAAGAGAGCCAGTAGTAGTGTCAAGAAGGGTCCCCTTTAAGGGCTCTCTCTAATACTACCTAGGAGAGATCCCTCCTTTGCCACATTAACCCATGCCTCTGGGGCCTGGATGACTTGAGCATACGCCTACCCGGGCAGTCGGCGCCGCGTGAACTTTTTAGCAGTGCATATCTAACAACGTTTGCATCGATCTATTGATACACCTTACCAGCCACATTGTATACACAGCTTCACAGGAATGTATTTGGACCTGTGTACATATATCGATATATACTTATATATATATATATATGTCTATGTACGTATGGATGTATTTATTCGTTTGCACATACACGCAAATATAGGCACACATAATAATGCATGCATTGTCTCTGTGCGTGTGGATGAGCAGTTTTGTGCTTCTGTGCACGTGTACCTCTGTCTATCTGTGTGTGTGTGTGTGCGCGCGAGTGCGCGTGCATGCATGCACGTGCGGCGCGCATGCACGTGCGCGTGCGCCTGTCTCTCTGTCTGTGTGTGTGTGTGCGTGGGTGTATCTATACATATATATACACACACATACATATGTTTGTGTATGCATGTATATGTATCTATCTATCTATCCCTCCATCCATCTGTCTATGATCTGCGCCCCGTTACAGGCCGGCATGCAAGTAATCAGAGAAGGATCCTGTCGCTTGTCGCGCTTACCACGTGTGTGCGTTTGCCACGATCTGGTGCTTCGGACCCGTCGCCAGTGACTTTGTTGCAGGCAGCCGGGCCTTTTTCGATCATCTTTTTGATCACTGCAGGCAGAGGTTCTGGCATCACGGCACTGAGCTAAAGCGCTACTTGCTTCACTCGTCTGTCCGGCGAAAACTAGGTGAAGTCTGAGGGTTGCTTCCTGCTCAGCTCCATGGGAAACTAGTCCTGCTGGATGATGCGAACCTCAGCTGGTGCCAGAGACGAGGAACATAAGGAAGATCAACATTTGTATCAACACTGGTTGTCGGGATGGTGATTGCCATGGTGGAGTCATGGTTGCGGCACCTGCTGATAGTACTGACATGCTTGCCATCATCATGCCCTTATATTGATTGTGGCAGCTGAACTGTAAAATACCACCAAGTGTCGTAAGCGTCCTCTAGGGAGGCCTGCGAGATACCCCAATGCCGGATGCCGTACTTCGCCTGGCCATGACCACTGTGAGTACACTGTGTGCGTGTGTGTAGACTGTAGGGGAGGAAGGGAGGGAGGGAGAAAAAGAGGGAGAGAGACAGAGAGGGAGAGAGACTGAAAAACTGCTAAACCAACGAAGCAAATGTGCTTACAGAAGCGCCGATGCACATGTAGCTTATGTCGATCTACTAGTAGGTTTGTACAGACACACAAAAAATACTTACAACACAGGGAACAAACGCAGGGAAATCAAACAGCGCTCGACATGTATGAGGCATCGCACCAAAGTGGGGCATCGAGCTGATGCAGCTATTCACTGAAAATCAGCTGGTGCTCTCTCTTGTCACTGAGATTTCTACGAAGAAAGTTAAAGTGTTGATCGTCGTCGTCATCAGCGTTGTCATCGTCGCTGGCATCGTCGTCGTCACCGTCGTCGTCGTCGTCGTAGTTTTTTGTCACCCACATGGCACGCCAATGACAGCTCCGCAGGACTCGACGGTAACTAGTCACAATGGAGCCCAAAAACCGTTAGTAGTAGTAGTAGTAGTAGTAGTAGTAGTAGAAGTAGTAGTAGTAGTAGTAGTAGTAGTAGCAGTAGCAGTAGCAGTAGCAGCAGTAGCAGTAGCAGTAGTAGCAGTAGCAGTAGCAGTAGCAGTAGTAGTAGTAGTGGTAGTAGTAGCAGCAGCAACAGCAGTAGCAGCAACAGCAGTAGCAGCAGTAGCAGCAGCTGGGGGAGGAGGAAGAGGTAGTCGGGGTAGTACTACGGGTACCAGCACTGATACCCGAAGTTAGGGAAGCTGGTGGTGCTCGGAGCACAGCACGCACAGCAGAACGAATACCAGTGTCTCGTCAGTTCCGGGTGTACTGCTTACTTCTTGACTTCCACTCCAATCCTCCGCGCCTTGCCACGGGCGATATCGATGATGAGATGGCCAAGAGACTCCTCGTCTTTTGAGAACTTGTATGTCGCCTGCCCATGCCTGGGCAAAGGAGGGTGAGCAAAAGGAGTCTAGACTAAACCCAAACCCGACATACCCTGCTTCCTAAGGCAACGAACCCTCACGTAATGAACCCCCGAGTGACTAAAGCTGCAAAACCGTTTGTGCTACTGGACACAAGGCCAGCCGGACCACCACCTGCAATAATCTTGACTGAGACTCGAGCTGCGAAACCTTAAACAATGAACCCCTGAATCGCTCTCTCTCTCTCTGCAAAACCCTTTCTTGAACGAGGTCTCTCTGAAGTGCCTCCAGGTTGCCTGCCTCATCGATGGCTCTGCCAAAGCCTAAACCCCACGCCCCAAAACCCTAAACCCCTAAACCCTAAACCCCTAAACCCCAAACCCCCCTGCCCGAGAGCCTCTGTGACTTCACAGGCGTCCGGTCTGAGGCATCCAGCAAAGAAGAAACAAACTGCTGGGCCTCCGCCTCCTGAGAGTTTTGGGGCATCGGGTTCAGGGCTTAGGATCTAGGGGTTTAGAATCAAGAGCTAGGGTTTAGAGGTTGAGGGTGGGGGCATCGGACGTAGGGGTGGTAAAGGCAGAAACGCTGATTACAATACATTCTGACAGTTCCTCACTTGCCAACTGTGTTTGCAGGGCTCGTCCACACTGACGAGAGCAGTGCATATTTCGATGCTTGGGCTCTTGAACGTTGTTCACAGAGAGCATGCCCGCAGTGTTGCGCACTAAGCTGCTGAAAGAGGCCCGGCATAAATGAGTAATGTAGAACCCTGGTTAATTCACCCCATTTCCTTTATAGGCCCTGTGAAAACCTCTCTTACAGGAGGAGTGGTCTGCATTAACCCTGACATCAAGGTCCTTCGACTCCTCGCTGTCAATACCTGAGCTGGGGCAATGCGAAAAATGGAAAGAGACCTCAAAGGGAACATCAACACCATTTAGGGTTGAAGGCTGGCTTAGGGTATAAAAATTTCCAACAGGGCAGAAAAACTGTGACTGTTCTTAACCGTCATCACAATTAAGCCTTACACTCCCGCCACTCTGAACGAACTTCCAGAGAAGCGTGCGTTCACCGGAAGCTGCAACACTTCACAAACTGCAACAATTTACGATGTTGCAGGGCACGGGAACCTTGGGCGCAGGTGCCTGAAGCTCATGTTTTGGGGGGCGTTGGATTGCGAGGCTGTTGAAGCTTTTTGGGATGTGGAGCTCAAGAAGCTCGGAAAAGGTGACTTCTTGTCTCGGTTCCAGCAACTTCAACTAGCACTACGTATCTGCCGGAAGCAACTCGCAGTCGTTGTCCTGGCAAGAACGGGGGACAGATGAAGAAGCAGCTGTGAATGGCTTGAGTGTTGTGTGATCCTAGCTTCGGATAACGTGTCCGACTAGGATTGTATCAACCGTCTCCCCAAGATCCGGCAAGTTTAAGGGATCTGATGCCTAGGTGGCAGGGCATACCCCTCCAAGCTTCCTGCAAGCCAAGTGGCTTAACATGTATCCTTGGCCCCACTCGTTCTTCAGGGCCTGAACCTGCGTCGCCCAGGCGAGACGGTCGTGAGATATCGTGGAGGTTTATGGGTGCAGAAATGCAGCAATGACCTACACAAGGAGAAAACACTAATATATTAAGGAAGCCTATTCTGATCGTCAAGTCTCCTGAAACTATTGCAGAAATTGCAATGCATCAGCTACTGACTTTCATGGCGCACTAGCTTCAGACAAACCCCAAACTCTCAACCCTCCTGACAATGGGATAAAGTGCGAGGGCTTACTTCTGCATTGGGGATGCGGTGTCGTAGCCCTCAGTCCCTCACTGTCACTGCCAGATTTAGGGGCTTTAACACCTAGACTGGCTTTGGGTCTAGTTTGCCATAATTAACATGAAGGCTATGAGGTAATACTTGTACTACTCGTAATTATTCTAGTTGTTCCGGCATCTGTGTTATCTTGTGCCCAATAGTAGGATCCTTATTATATTATAAGGACCCCCGAACAAGGTACCCCGTATTTTCGGAAACTCCCACGGTGGGATTGTCGTTTTGAGGTCTCATGTCGGAATGATAGGAGTCGAGGCACAGAGCCCTCGGCAGCCACCACGCCCCTGCGAAGAATGACCTCAACTGAGGGATTCTGACTACTACTGCTACGACTACGACTACTACTACGACTACTACTACTACTACTGCTACTGCTACTGCTACTGCTACTGCTACTGCTATTGCTGCTACTGCTATTGCTGCTACTACTACTACTCCTGCTACTTCTTCTACTACTACTACTACTGCTACTACTACTGCTACGACTCAACGGGAAAAGACCTGCAAACGTGTTCATGAGTGCTCAAATAAGATTGTGTCAGATACTGCTTCCTCTCCTAATGGGAACGATACTAGTTACGAGCATTTCAGCATAATCATGAGAAGAATACATCATGCTATGGGACAAACCGAAGAATCAGAACAACAGAGCTCAAGCAGCAGGACCATGCATGCTTCCACGAGGTTCGGGCGATGTGGCTCGAGAGATACTCGGCCTCCTCCAACCTGAAATCAGGTGAACTTTAGGGCGTTTTGGGTCAGGGTTTCTTTTTTGAACGCCTAATTAGGGTTTCGACACGCGCACTCGCTGTTTCGGGCTCAGGGTTGAGGGCTTTTGTTTTGACACTCGCACTCGCCGGCTTTAGGGTTTGGGGCTTCATCAAAGCCGTTTTCCATCATCCGCGTTTGGTGTTACCCCGCCTCTCTCCGAGAACCCGATAATAGTATGAAGAAGAATCATAATGAACAGTAATAATAATAATAAGAAGAATAAAAAGGATAATAAGAGTAAGCATACAATAACAATAAAAGTAGTAATAATGAAAGAATAAACACACCATAGCACAATACCAATAACAAGAAGAGAAACAGTGATGTTGAAGAAAACTATTACTAATGCTACTAACAATAGTAGTAATAGTAACCGTAAAAGTAAAAGGTAGCAATAGTAATAGGAATAGAAAGAGTAATAGTACGACAGTACTATAGAACGACTACTCATGCTAATGACTATGAATAATGATAACGGTGGTGGTAATGAAAACAACAACGATAACAATAACAATAACAGTGATGACAACCATGATGGTGATAGTGATAACAATGAAAATAGAACTGCAAAAAAAGTAATACTACTACGAATAATCACAATAACGATAATAATGATCCTTTCACTTCCGATCTTTGGACTGGTGTCTTTTCGTTGCGCTGGGTGCGTAGGCGCGCTTGATCTTAGCATTGTCTGCAGGAGTCGCTTAGGGCTTAGGGTTTAGGGTTTTAAAGTGTCACGGATATTGTATAAATGCACCCCAGTGATGGCAACAGGATCATCAGGAGCGCCCAGCACCTTCGAGCCGGCTTTAACCCCCTGCTTTCAATCCCGACAAGAAGCAACCTTGAACCCTCGCGAGAAGCAGGCTCAAGTACCAACAATAGGAATGGATGAAGTCATATGTACATTATATATATATAAAGATAGACCGATGGATGTTTTACAAACACGACAAAATGGCGCCCGACCACTTTCTAACTGTCTACCGATCTTTCTTTCTGCCTATATATATATACGTATGTATGTTCCAATACAAGAACACATCGTATGAGTAGAAAAGGCTTAGGGTTTGCTGTAGTTGGTTTAGAGCCAGGACTAAAAGCTCCAGGACAATACGAAGTACAACGACGGAAATCATTGCCCCGCTGCGTGCTAAACCCGGCCCGTGAACCCAAAATCCTGAACCTCAAAGCTCAAAGCCCTAGTCCTAGACAGGAGGACCCCTAACCCCAATTAAACTGAGCCAGCTGCATGTGCGTCGTAAGCAGGCAGCAGCCACCAGCCTGCTTCACCTGCCCATACCGAGGATCCCAAATAAAAAAGTATAAAAGGACAACTAACACTGTATGGAAATCTAGTGCTGAAAAATGAAACATAAATGTTTGATATAGTGCTGTGCCACGCAAGGCTTCAACGTGCACAGCTGAGAAAATCCATGCGATTTGGAGTTTACAGCTTGCGGCTTTAGAGTCAGCTGCGGCACTCACAGCAGCAATGCTAGCATTGGCCGACTTCTCATATTCAGACAATGCGGTCAGGTATGCTCAGGCTGACTCAGGTTGTCTAATGCTGTACGATGAAGTACAGTCGAGGATTCGGAGACACAAATGCCTTGGACGAGGAGAGACATTCGGTTGGTATACTGGCGTCAAACCTGCAGCGGCTTGCTTTCTCAAGTGTCATTGACTCATGACTCATGTCACACCAGCAGGTTGTCACATCTTCTGCTGTGCCATCTTCTTTTCGAGGCTAGGTGGGGTATCTTTCTTCGAGAGCGCGCGCTCTGCTGGCAGAGGAGGAGGAGGTTCACAGAGTAGAGCTGCGACAGCAAGAGAAAAAATGGGACATGGGTCAAGTTTTGGCTTAGTGTTATTCTTCTTTTTCTATTCGCCTTCATATTATTCTTAGTTTAGTAACACCCAAAGTCCCAAAGAGATTGACCCATGCTCCACAAGCACAAGAGGTGGCCAGTTTCAGCCACCAAACCGAGCTCTTGTACATTTTAAGCTACCATGAGAGGGATACGTAGAAACAGAGCTGGTTTGCATATGATGAATATAAGAGCCTGAAACATTGGCTGTTCCTTAGGGCTGCTTAATATGATGAAAGCATCACGTACCCCAAAAACTATTCTAATCAATAAGGTTTCTATCTTAACAAGAACCAACCGGACTCAGGGCATTCAGTCGTCCAAGGGCAGCTCGCCGCAATCCGCAATCCGGATCTTGTGTGGGCGAGCTTCGAAGTCCTCCTGGGGAGGGCCGAACGAACTGGAGGGCTTGAGATTTAGGCCCCAAAAATCGAAGTTCAGGATTTAGGGCCTAGGGTTCAAGACTTGGATATAAGGCTCAGGATTTCGCGTCTAGATCTTCGGAATTAGGATTCGTGTTTCCGAGCTGTAGGGCTTTTGGAACAAGTGTTCAAGGCCTATATAGCATTCAGAGGCATCGGAGTTTCCTCATCTTGCTACTGATCAGGAAAGGTACATTCCTGCATTATTGTATTGACCTCGCATATACACTCAATCCAGCATATTGGGCCCGCAGCGTATCCTTCAGTAAGGCCTAGCAAGGACTTCAGGGACCAGACCCGTACTAACATATGGGAGTTGCCGAAAATAGGGGACCCTAATATAGTACCCTAAATAGTAGGATCCTTATTATGAGGACCCCAAGATAAGGCTCCCCTAATTTTCGGAAACTCCCATATCAAGCACCAAGTCCCTCAACACCCGACCCTTGAGCGTCCTCCATCTCATCGATGATCTCCATGCCCGAAAGGACCTCGCCGAAGCAACACCACCTCTTGTCCATGGCCGGGAACTCCTTCAGCGGCCGTTTTGGCGCTCAGACTGCCGGGCTTCAGGGTGTAATATAAGGGCCTTAATAATTAGAATAGGGTTTTGGGGCCCATTATACTATACTTATAATGAGGAACCCCGCAGAATAGTATTGGTAAGCATTTAGGCCCCTATATTCGGCTGCGGTTTTCAGGGTGGAACATGAACCAGCTCTTCTCGAGCGGAAAGCTACATTGAGGCGTACAGTTTTGTCGATCTCTTCTTGCATTTTGCGGCAACTGAATGGGGGAGGCGAAACGAGGGGCTTCCCAAGAACGACGTCCTTCAGCGTGATGAAGAACACGGATCCCTGGACATCCTGCATCAGGCTCTCACATTCGAGTTTCTAATAGACCCCCGTGTCCGACAGATGTACACCTTTGCATTTAATAATCTGGGTATTTGTTCATCTACTCATCCAAAGACAGCAATGAATAGTTGGTCATTATATGTATGTATATAAATATACATCTGAAGATACATATGTATAGAGAGAGAGATATATATATATATTGAATCATATCACGGCTCCCTCATAACTTGAAGGTATGTCCCTCGTTCGAAGGGTTCGGGCACAGTGCAGAGGCCGAGATGTACAGACACCATCTTGGAGTCCACTTGGAGTCATAGAGACTTTAGGGTTTAGGTTTAGGGTTTAGGGTTTAGGGATTGTGGTTTCGGCCGCTGTAGAAGGGATCCTATGTTCTTTCACCCCTCAAAGGGGTGGGTTGGGAATTGGATTTATAGATGGTGAAGAGGGCTTGGGGCCTACGAAACAATGCCAGGCCACATAATCTAGGGCCCTTAAAATATGGCTTTGAGATATCCTACCCAAGGAATACTCATGCCATTGCTTAAGGCCCCTATATCACCAGAATCTAGACTGAGTTCAAGACGTGACCGGTCTCGAAAAACCCTCGTAAGGCAACCTTAAATAAACCCTTTTTGAGCACGGACTTGGAGTGTATGCCGGCAGCCTTAAACCCTAAACCCTAAACCCTCAAAGACATCTTTTGGCTCGGGATTTTGGGCGCAGGCTTTGCGGTTGGGCATTGAAGGGCTGCTGGCTTCGTTGCTTGGGCTTCCAAGATTCCACGTAGTGAGCGGAAGGGGAGGGATGGAGTTGAAATTTACAAAGCAGCACCACAGGAGCTCTTACGTCCTGATAGAAACTATAAACGCCAATCAACGGTTTTGTGAAACCTGCTAAAACCAGATACTACAAGACCGGACAAGACCCCATGAACACACTCAGCAATATAGGGGCCTGAATAATTAGAATAGGGTTTGGGTGGTATAATATTCTATAATTATTAATAAGGAACCCCCACAATAGATAGGTAATTATTAAGGCCTCTATATTCACACCCTCCAGATTTCGGGGGCGGAGGCCCTGCTTGGAGGGGCCTTCCCCTCGTCGCGGTCCATGGCCAACATCCCCCGCTTCATGGCTGGGACCTTGAAGCTTTCGCCCTGGCGCCAGGAGAGCTTCAAGTGTGCGGTAAAGCTGGTGTTTAGGGCCAGGGTTTGGGGTTTAGGGTTATATATTTTGGGGGTTTAGGGCGGTTTCAGCACTCACACTTGGACTCACCTTGGCGAGGTTCCTGGCACGAGGACAAGCACATTGGTGCACAGGTCGATTAACCAGGGCGGTTTGAGGTTTAGGGTCTCGGGCCTAGGGCTCTTGGAGAATTCAGGGTGCAGGGTTTCAGGGGCTCCGGTCATCCAGGTACCCTGCTTGCATGCCTCTGTGACAGCGTACTAACCTGGTGGAGCCCGACGCAGCTAGACCCGAGCCGAGTCCTTCTAAATCAGGATTCATCAGGCAACTTTGATCTGGTGCGTCGGGAGTTTAGTTGCATAGACCCCGGGTTCTGAAACCCCCTCTCCGTCCATTAGGCCTACAAAATGTCCGTACACTCAGGCCCTTTAAACAGGCCACTCAGCTGCATCGAAACATGTAGCACGAAGTGAATTTCCGGTTCCGTTGTATATGAGTGAATGTACTCTTTTAGGGGCCACCCAAGAGACCCTTATTTACCATCTTTGGAGTTGTGCCCCAAATAGTATGGTGGTATTAGAACCACATAACGCTTGAGTGCCTGGAAGGTTCCTCCTCGCATATCGCAGCCCTTCTCCCACTCCGGCCGAAAGAAGATGATCTTGGCACCCTCTCCCTTCCTTGTGTTCGAAGAAGGCGGGGATTAGAGGTTCAAGGGTAGAGGATCTAGGGGTCGTGGGATTTGGTTGATTGGGCACTTTTGGACATAAGACTCCGATGCTTTTGAAGCCAATTCAGGGCAGGCCATCGGGTCTTTACAGATTTCTGCACGCGAGAGCACAGTGCTCTCGGCATTTCAACCACCGGCTGGCTGAGGCGGCAGCGCCGGAAAATCCCAATAAAAAACGTGTGCGTGCAGTAATAATGTCAGAAGTCATGTTTGGAGGGGGTATATTCCAAGATAGTTACATGGAGATACTATTACTAACTACTCCGACCCTTGTCACTTGCAGTACCCCAAAACTCCAAAGCCCGCCCTGACCGCGTAATCCTGCGAGCTTCTCGATCAGCTTCTCCATCTTGCCGCACACTTCCGTGAGCTCGCCATCGACTCCACCTTGCATCGGCTTTGTACTTTGAGTGCCGGCTTTTATGGCCCTACTACCGGGTACCTACAACAATTCAGTGAAGAGCTAGGGCTAGTGAACGATTGCCACAAAGTTCGGCAGGTGGACCATTGCAGCACACTGGGGCGAAGATATCAGAAAGACTTTTGACAACTGCGATTCCATTGTCAATGATGAAGGTCACCAGGAAGGACACACTGAATCCAAGACTAATCATTAGAACGGCTGATTCCAGCCAACTCATTGGAAGCGCTAGAGGCGAATTCCCCCACCGCCATCATCATCGTCACAATCATCAGTGGCAGCGCCGCCAACAACAACAGAAGCAGCAGTGGCAACAAGAACAAGAACAAGAACAAGAACAAGAAGAAGAAGACACGCACGAATAACAAAACGAATAACAATAACAATACAAACAACAACCAAGAAGAAGAAGCAGAAGAAGAGCATCATCTCCAAAATCAGTGACGACAGCCTTGAGACTTGTGACGACGATCGCGATCGTTGACGGTCGTGCAGTTCTTGCTGCTTTTGCAGCGATGAAGGGTACAAAAACGTCAAGTAAATAGATAAGCGAAGACTCAGCGACACCAGCGCAACAAGCATTTCCCTGTCACTACAGCCGAGAACAGTTAAGGAAGAGCAACGGCAACTGCAACAATACTCCCAATGGTTGATCACCATGCATGGTAGCAATACCGAAGAATCAAGCCATGACAGCAGGACTGGGCTAGTAGCTGCTTCTGCAGCAGCCAAGAAATTGTAGCTGTTCAAAAGGTGCGGAATTCAGCATCTTCACCGAGACTGCCAGTGCGCAGGGCGTCAGGGCTCCCGGAAGTTGTCCAGTCCTGCACCTCTTTCTGTCGGTAATGTTATATATATATATATAGATACGTCTATGGATGTATACATACATGTGCAGATAACTACTCATATTGAAACTGATATTGGCTAGGGAACGGAGCCTAGAGCCATCAGGGGTCCGTTGCAACTTTTCAGGCCGCATCCAGTCTCCTCCCCTGGCTAGAGATTTGTGGTTATGGATTGCACATAGTCGACGGATATGATGTGCTTGGGACCTGCTTTGCCCATAGCCCAGACCACTTGCCAGACATTGAAGGAAAGTGGACCGGCGCAGAGTTCTTTGGTTGATTTCAGCGTCGTCTGTGACAGTCTTGAGCCTGGGGTGTTGACGCACATTTCTTGCGTTGGTCTGCTGAATTCCTTCGAGCTGCCTTCTCCTCTCAGGAATTTTTGCAGTATCCGGGGTCCGCTAGGTGCCCTGCGCTTGTACTCTGACTTAGTCCGAGAGGATTTGTATCTGTGGCACCGCTCAAGGCCTGCTGTCTTAGTTGTGGGTCGTTCTGGATGCCCTTCAGCTAACGCTGTCGTACGCCTTGCGCCCTGGCGCATGAAACTGTCAGACACCATCGTTCTCTCCAACTTTCCTCTGTGTGAGTGAGTTCCCAGCTGTTTCACCGTAATTACTGCAAGCTCACGCCTGCGCCCGAACCGGACTCATTGCCCTAAAATTGAAAATTGGCATAGAATATATATATATACACACACACACATTCAGACTAGTATAAAACATATACTAAGACGCCTAAACATTCTATATAATAGGTCATGTCTTGCCGACAAGGTGCTGGAAGCGTCGCACGCCTTCCGGTGGACTTGATTGCAATCTAGGGGTGTGTTCAGGTGACCCTGGCACAAGCCCCAACCAGGCTTGGACTGGAATTCTCAATTCAACAAGCTGACGAGTAGAGAACGGTCTTCAGGTACACTAATTAGAGCAGAAGCATATTCAGGAACCCTTAAGAAGAGTGTCGGTAGTTCTTCAGTCATGTACATGAGCACGGAACGCTCCGCTCGCTCCCAGCAACCCACTACTGTGACAGATGCCAGCCCCTACCATGGCAGCGAGAGATTTACGACATGCCACACTCGTTTTCGGACAATGCAGAGAGTTGAGGAGTTGTAGAAAGATGCAGGGTGCGGATTTCGTTGCAGTGTATTAGCTTTGCTGCCATTCTTGCTTGAGGCTACCATCGGAGAACTGCTCGTTCAAAATGAGTTTGTCCAGAAAGGGACGGGGAGAGACATGGTTAACGTACTTACCTGATTTCCAGCCGGACGGCATCATACACATACGCGCGTGCACACTTGCCTGTAGCGTGGGAGACCAACGTTTTGGATTAATGGCTCTTTGTATCAGAGATCTCGCGAAACGACTCCGCATAGAAGGAGTCGGAGATGCTAAACCCGTTTTCATCAAGACCCTTTCGACTCGCACACTCGCAGGAAGCAGGCACGGATTCCAGCAAGACTCCCTCCAAGCGAAAAACCAACAAGCAGGATGGGCGAAGTGAGGCAAAGCAACAGCAACCAAAATCCTTTACAACCATTTTGTCAAACCCTACAAAAGCGACACACAAGCTGAAACCTCAAACCGTAAGAGTCCCAAAAGTTCCGAAACCCCAAACCTTAAAAATCCACACACGAAGCCAATATAGGGTGCTTAATGATCGGAAAAGTGTTGGGCGTATAATCTACTACAACTATATCAAAAAACGAAGGAACAGTTATACTAATGCTTAATCATCACTACCCTTATACTAAAGAGCCTTCAAGGAATAGTAGAAATAAGTTTTTTGACCTCTACATATATGTATACCTTATTGCCTTAACCTACAAAAACCTACGTTTTTGTAGGTTCCGACTATAAACCCGAATATTGATTTTTTTGGTGGACCCTACGCAAAAAAGCAAGGTTTTGCTGGGTTGGAGGATCGAGCCTGGCCCTCCTTGCGCATGACGCCGTAGCGATCTTCACCCAGGCCAAGGTCTGCCCCCCACCGCGGGACCCAGTTCTTCTCGACCTGGAAACGCTTTTGTATGAAAAATACGCGTGATTGCTGTTGCATATAAATGATAACTGTGGTGATTGCTGTTGGTCTTGTTCTTATGAATATTACTATTGTTGCTGTTGTTCTTGTTCTTGCTCTTAATTAAATATTCGTATTTTACCTCGAACATCCCCATGAAGTGAGTCTCTGGGCACTCCAGGGACTCCATACTAGATCGGAGAATAGCTGACTGTAAAGAAATGGTTAAGGTTTGGTTTTTTATTGAAGTGCAATGTTTGGGGTTTAGGGTTTAGGATTTAAGGTTTACGCTCTCTCCGCTCGGACAAGCCAGGCGAGGTCTAGGAGGTCCAGGTTTGGGGTTTAGGTGACCCCTTTCTTGTTACACCTGGGCTGCGAGGGCTGAGGGTTTCCACACCGTCAGAAAGCCTTTCGATCTGCAGGGCTTGGAAGTTTAGGGATTGGGGTTTGGGATACATCGAGGTCTCTCGCTTTAGGTTTAAACGTATTGTTTTCGACCCGCACACTCGCACGCAGGCAGGCACGGCTCATTGTTTTAGGGCTTTAGGCTTGAGGGCCTTATTGTTCAGGAGTTTGGGCACATTGACGGGTTGGTGGATTTGTGGCTAATCGATCCCTGAATACATCTGTGAGATATAGATCGAGCAACAGTCCGACCTGTTCCTCTGCCCCAGGCATGAGTAGGGCTTGAGGGCAATCAAAGCGTTTGGGAGTTTAGGGTTTTAGGACGGCATGCGGAGGTTCATCACGGCAATATATTTTTCTGTCGAAACATCAAGGCTTTGCGGAATTAAATTATGGTGTAGAACCACGGCAACTGCAGCCGAGTTGAGTTCCTAGCAGTAGAACTCAAAGGCAACACAACAAACAGTTGCGCAGGCAAGAACCCCAAGAAAACTCGCGAGACCAGCATGCGGCCTTCCCAATCTTCTTGGAGAGCGTAGCAAACTCCTGCAGGCGAGATCAGCAGGGATTAATACCGGGATCGAAGCAAACATGAACATGCAAGCCCGGTAGGACTCCCTCTGAGATCCTTTAGGTGAGTGTTGTTACATTGTTGGGCTTGTTTGAATGCATTTTGCCCCGGGGTTCGACTCGCACACTCGCACGAAGCAGGCACGGATTCCTGCAAGAAGGTTGGCTGACATGAGAAAAAGCAAGCAAAGACTGTAGGAGCAAGCGACAAACCGGTTTGGGGTTATCTCTCTTCCATATTTTCATGTTTGGACCTGCCTTGAAGTAGTTGTAGTATTCCTGCAGCTCCTCATGCGTAAACCTCAGCCAGCTTTGATCTCTGGGTATTTTTGCATGTCAGGACTTGCGCGGTGGCAATTCCGAATCCTACTAAACCCGAAACCCGCAGTGACCCGTTACTTCGGCCTAAACCCCTTGCAGCTGCGCTCTGAAAGCCTCTCTCTCTCGCTCTCGCGCATGCTCAGGGGGTCCTGTCAGACGAAACGCTCGTTCTCGGAACAGAGCCAAATCGAATGGTAGGTTCAGAGCCTAAACTCTAAACGCCAAACCCTATTTCCCAAAACACAGAACCTTAAATCCCCAACCGTAACGGTTTTTGCAGCTGGGCTCTTGGTGGCAGCCAGCCCACGATCTGAACACGGAACCCTAGACCCAAACGCCCTGATATAGGGGCCTTAATAATTATATAGAATAGGGTTCTGGGGCCCACTATACGATAACTACAATAGTATAAGTATAGCATAAGTATAGTTATTAAGGCCCTTATATTAAACCCAAAAACCTGTTCGCAGCTGCGGGGCTCGACTGTGGTCAGATCCATCCCTGGGTTTCCTGCCGGGGAGGCTTCGAACATGGAGCTACCCAGGGGGGCTTGGGCCGCTTAGGGCTTTCATTTTCCCAATTACTGTGTTGGTGATGGTGATGACGATGATGGTGATGATTCTTATCGTTAGTCTTACTGGAAGTAGTGCTTGTTCTTGCCTCTGCATGGCTGAGTACACGAAGCAGGGTGCTGGAAGTAGTGATAGAGTAGTTGGTAGTAGTTGGTCTAGTAGTCGTCGCCGTGGTGTCGTATGTCTGTTATTATGGCGAGTTCAAAAGTCAGGAGCAAAGCCCAGCTTCCTCCGGAGATGATGTGCCCTGCGCCGATGTAGGAAAAGGTGGAGTCCCTTTGCACAAGCGTGTCTTCTGATGTTCAATCTTACTGTATTACTGCAAGGAATCTCGCGGAAGGAGCAGCCATGACTAGAAGACAGCCCTCCAAGCTCTGCTACAAGTAGCGGGTCTTTCAGACATTCAACAATAGGCAAACGCCTGTCAGACAGCAAGAGTGCGCATGTCTCTGCTACTCGTAGGCTGGCTCTTGCGTGCTTGGACACACATTCGGGTGTGGGCTTTGACGGGAATAGGTTCGCTTAAGGTTTAAGGAAGTTTTTCTTTCCCATAGCATGTATGGCCCAGCAGCTTGTAGCAATGCGCTGACTTCTGCTCGTTTCCTGCAGGGCCGACGATTTCAGGACAGCAGTTTTGGCAGGGCCCTTGCACTGCATTCGCCAACGCAAACAGGTTCAGGCGACAAGCTGCAGAGCCAGGCGGTCCTTCTTCGTCTACATAGGTGCCTCGGGCAATGGGTGGAATGATTCCCAGTGAGCTTGAGGTCGTGGGAAGTAGCGGTAAGTGGCAGGAGCAGGAGGAGAAGTAGTGTAGTGGTACATAATTGCTTAATTAATACAGGGGCAGTAATAATTAGAATAGGTTTTGGGGCCAGTTATACCTATAACTATAATAAGAAGCCACCAAAATAGTATTGGTACTTATTTAAGCCCCTATAGTAGCGGTACAGAATTGCTGAAATACTTTGCTTCGGCTCCCTGCTTATCTGCCCAAGGCTCCCTTGATCAGGCCAAGGAAGTTCTCTGTTGTGACTGGGAGGATCTCACCAAAGAGCCTCGGAGGGGCCAAGGGCTTCGTAGTTTAGGGTTTCAGGTGGCTTACATGGGAGTTTCCGAAATTAGGGGTACCTTTAAAGGGATCCATAAGGGTTCCTTAAAGGGGTCTATAAGGGTTCTATAAAGGTTTTAGGGTTTCCGAAAATTAGGGGCACCTCATTTTGGGATCCTTATAATAAGGATCCTACTATTTAGGGTACTGTACCTATTAATTTTCTGAAACTCCCACATGTGTTTAGGGTATCTTTCCCACCTACCCAACAAGGACGAGCCCGCATTGCAGAGGAACTCCGATGAAACAGTTGACGATTGCTTTAGGTTTTGGATTCACGGTCTAGGGACAGTCTCGGCAAGGCTTGGGATGTTGGCAGTGGCGGTAAGTACACACCCAAAACGTGTAAGAGGTTCCCTACCTGTTTCAACTTTCACTCCAGGCAATGTCCGGCAAGGGGTTGCTCGTTTTGCCAGCCAAGCGGCCCGTATTCAATGCGCCCAGCTGGCTTGCCTCGGCCGTCGATGCAAACTTGTGTTGATCATTGGATTTGGAGCTTTGGGGTTACGATGCTCAGGGCATTAATGTCGTCTGAATTATAAGAAGTAGCATCGGCTTGTAAGCCTGTAATGCCTATATATGTTTCAGGGCCCCAAGTCAGGGCTTCCACTTCTTTAAGGACTGCGACTTCGCAGCAATCTTTTATAAAGTCTTCCAGCTCTGTCTTGAATAGAGTTTGGGGTTTAGGGTTTTAGTCTTGGTTGTTCGCCCCAAACCCTAAACCTTAGGGTTTAAGGGAGCCTCAGGGTTCAAGGGAACCTTAGGGTTTATGGGAACCTTAGGGTTTAAGGGAACCTTAGGGTTTAAGGGAACCTCAGGGTTCAAGGGAACCTTAGGGTTTATGGGAACCTTAGGGTTTAAGGGAACCTTAGGGTTCAAGGGAACCTCAGGGTTCAAGGGAACCTTAGGGTTTATGGGAACCTTAGGGTTTAAGGGAACCTTAGGGTTCAAGGGAACCTTAGGGTTTAAGGGAACCTTGGGGTTCAAGGGAACCTTGGGGTTTAAGGGAACCTTAGGGGTTAAGGGTTTAGTATTGGGTATCAGGCCTTTGCGCTGGGTTGGAGGTCTCAGACTCGCACCGTCCAGCTCGATGTCCATGAACACCTTGTTGGTGACGTTCGGCTTAATGCGATCCTCCACCTGGTTTGGGGGCTTCATGAGAATAGGCGGATCCTAATCCAGACCCGAAATGGTTTACAAGAGACCCCGCAAACGGCACTCCCATTCGAAGAAACCGCTCGTGCAATGAGAGAGGGACGGAAGGTGCATTCCGTCGGGCTTGGGGCTCATCAGTGAGGCGCTTCAGGTGCGAAAGAAGGGTCTCTTTAAAGTTGAGGTCCGTTTTGGGGCGACACTTACAAGCCTTATTAGGAACTTTGCAGAAAGCCATGCTTTGCCTCAAATCAGTACAAGGCTGCCGGCCCAACAGCCTTAGCCTCGTATGCAGGCCACATCTATACTAGAATTGCGAGACTTCCTCTTAACCCATATCGAGGCAGCAGCCGTAACAGAGCTAGCAACCAAACCTCCGCGCACACAGCAGCACGCAGCCCGTTAGACCCTCACGAATACTCGAAGCGGTGTCTCCCGACAGGGTTGCGGTTAAAGGCCAGCAGACCCAACAACTTTACTCGAAGGCCCTTCTTGCCAAAACTGCGGTGAAGCCACCAAGAGAGCATCCCAGGTCTGTGGCTCGATTCGCTCCTTTTGAGAGGCACTGAAGATGTTGAGGGCCGAGGGCTTTTCAATATGGCAGGGGCGGGCATCAGGGTGCCAAGAAATTGCAATCGGGAGGTCATTTTGTGTACGGCTGGCTTCTACAAGCAAACCCAAGTTCCTGCTCTCTGCGAGGCGCAGAAAGATCCGGGATGCAGGACAAACACAAGCAACCATGTGGCAAAGCGGCATATTTCAGACCCAACGCTTAAAGCTCTCAGATTCCCACCAAGAACTTGACGGAAGATCCATGTATCCTTTTGCACCGACGTGTACATGCCCGCCCATGTATCCTAAACCCCAAGCCTGCCAAAGCCTACGATTTGAGTTCGGTCCTCCTCGGTCTTCCTCTTTAGGATAGGGTCGTGTCGAAACCTGACACAAGGCCACCACCACTGCCCGCGGTGTTTTGAGTTTGATCTCAGGGATTTCGTAATTTGGCACGGGTTTCGGAGCACATTTTTTGTCACTCGCACTCGACAAGGTCAGGCGAGGTAACCGAGCAACTGCGACAAAAGCAGCCACACACATTGGTTCAGCATATATCAACGGGTGCAACACTCTGACCATACACCTTCGGCGATGGCTCCGACATCTCCGACTTGAATTCCCCTGCAGGCTCCAGCCACTTGCTGATATCGACCATAGCCTTTTCGCTGCAGCCAGGCCACTTCGCCCTTCTGGGAGTTCCCCAGGCCCTGAAGCTTGCAGAAAATCACGCTCTTCAGACGCTCTTCGGCGCGCAAGGATTCCAGAAAAGGCCGGTGGACCTCCCGAGAATACTGGGATGATCTGTCGCCCCTGGCTCTTTGGAGAGCGTCTCGAGCCCAGCTTCAAGGCAAAACTGAAAGTCTTCAGACTCTTGGAAGCGCTTCTTCTTGGCGTAGATGCGCTCGCGCTTCAAGTTCTCCATGCCGGCGCTTGTGAACTTTGCTACATGCCCGTGGCCCACAAGCCCTTCGAAGTAGTACACCTGTATACGCGCACCCACGTTAAGAGCCTTCTCGACATTGTGCATCCAGAGGTGCCACCACAAGCATCCCCAGGGCTTCTTCTCCCTGTACGAGTGCAGCAGGACCCTTCAAGACCCTGTTCGGCCGGGATTGGCTGGCGCTGGCCGAAGTTCGGCGTGCCCTCAGGCAAGAAGACTACGGCAGTGCTGAGCCGCTTGCTGCGCGCGGACTGCACCAGCCGATCCCAGGCCGTGGCCCGGCCAGGACGCGACGCACGGCTGGGGCATGTCGAGGACGGAACCTTCGAAGACAATCGTTTTCTCGCGAACCTCCTGTGCGGCCTTATCTTGTTCTCGCTGCGTGATCAAAATCACGGAACCTTATGCCCTGAAGCTAGAGCATGAAACATGTGAAGGGGGTGGTGGGGATGCCTACGATGAGGGCGGTCCACCAGTACCCTTGGAGGGCGTGGTGGATCGGCAGGGCCAGCAGGGCCGCGAACCCCACCAGCGAGGGCCACCAAGAGGGCCACAAAGCACTTCCGGTATTCGCCCAACTTGTGCGCAGCCTCGTCGCCCAATGACATGGCTGCCCAAAAGAAAGCGAGCCACGGCCCGGCTATGCTGAGAAGCAGCGCGCAGACGCCCAGCAGCGCCGAACGCCATCCCGGCTCCGGCACCAGGGCGGCACCGAGCGCCACAACGGCCGCAAGGAGGAAGAGGCCGAGGCCGAGGCAGCTGCCGTAAGGCTCTTGCCCTACTCGTGCGTTTTCGCTTCTCCCCAGGTAGTCCAGGTAGTAGAAGAAATCCTCATCCTTGATCTTGTTTGCGGTTGCCCATTTGCTGAACCACCACGCTGCTTGGATTCCCAGGACCGGAGCGGCGGCCACCAAGACCCAGGCTCCCACCGGGGTCTCTAGGGAGGCACTGGCGCAGATGATGATGAAGAGCATTGTGGCGGAGAGGCACGGTAGCAGCAAACCACTCAAAATTCTAGAAGCCTCCTTCCATCCTTCCTGGCTTCGGAGCTCGCGGGCTCGCTTCGCTGCTGCGGCCTGCCCGGCTGAAGTCTTCTCCAAAAGCGCTGGAGGCTTTCATGGCGTAATTTTGACTTGCAGTCGTGGTGCATGTCTCTCGGATGTGTGGCTGATCGCGCAGCCGCACGACTAGGTGTTGAAGATCCCTTTCTCTTCGGCAGGGACATCCTTTGTGCGGCCGGGAAAACGATCTGCCAGTTTTGTCCAAGCTTCACCTCGATTGTGGCGGGGAGGTCGTTGTGCACTGCGAATGTCGCTACGGATGTCGTTGCCGATGTCGCAGGTGCCACGAACGGGGTCGCAAGAATTTACGAACCAAGGCCTTGAGAAAAGATCTGGAGCTGAAGTGGCTGTTTCGGAGCATTTTACTGCCTTAGGGCGAAGCTTAGGCTCGAAACAGCGAAGGCTGGCCTCTTCATACTGGGTCTCGTCACAGTCAGAATGATGACCTGGGCAGAAGACATGTGCAGGGAACCACATCGCGCAGCGTTTCAACTTCAGTAGTGAACATAACTCGAAGCATGAGGCGGTCATGAAACTTCAGACCACAGCAGTATCAACAGCAACGTCCACGATTGCATTGACAAATTGATGCAGACATAGTGACAATAGCAACGCCGCTAACACTTCTGTTGCCAATACTAATGGGGACAAAACGAACTTTCTTCGTACTGATAATACTTCGCAAGTCATCAGCACGACGCGGTTCGCAAAGCATGGAGCCTTGACACCGACCATCTCGTCCAGAATCCAGAAGCACTCCTCCCTGCGGGCCGAGTTGGGTCTACATGTTTTGAGGGCTCGTTCAGCGTTCAGCAGGGCATTTGTACTCATGTAGGGGCTTAGGGCTTAACATGTGGGGGTTGAGGCCCCCAGGCTTTAGGGTTGGGGTTTAGGATGAATCGGCCTAGGGCTTCAATGCTCGGGATTTAGGATTTGCGACATTCATCTCCAGGCTTTCGGTTTTGAGAATATTTAGGGTTTGGGGCTTAGGGTTCAAGCTTCTAGGTCCCAAACCCTGAAGCGAGGCTGTAGGCTTGGGATGGTCTAGATCGATATGTTACAAGCCGCCAGAATGAATCAAACAACAATGCCAATGTCATGAGTGACACAATTTGTGTGCGCTGATGCAAAGTTATGTATTTTAGATATGTATATATATATATAGGTATGTATATATGCATATATACACACGGTTTGTTTATGTTTATAATATATACATGTGCGCATACACATATGTCTGCGTGTATGTATTTTTTCTAGGTATAGGCACATTCGTATAAATGCCTTTTCGTAGATGCATATAAACAGGTGTATCTGTATCCACATCTATACATGTACGTGTATAGGTATTTGTGAATGTATATGTAATTTTTCACGCATGTATACAACCATCTGTATATCTATGTGTGTACATGCATGTTTCGCATATGCATATACGTGCATGCTCATGTACATGACTCTTGGTATGTATGTATGCATGCATGTATATGTGAATGTGTGTATGTGTGCGCACGTACACTGTTAAACTTGCGTATGTGTATGTGTCTGATACGTCTATATCCAGATTCACTGTGTCAGAGTCTCTGGCCTGCGGACGGCATTCAGAAGCTGGCCGTTGATGAGGAGGTTCTCTCTAGCACGGCCGTCATCATCTCGGCGTCAGTCGCACGAAACTTGAGGTTAGAAGCTAGAAAATGTCTGAATGCTACTGCCAAAAACGCGGGCCCTGTCGGGGTTTAGCAAGGCCTCAAATGCATGATCATGAATTAGGTTATTGAGACCACTTTTCAAGAACTGCAGATGCTGCTACTACTACGACGATTACTACATTGCTACTGCTCGCACTAGCTACTACCATTAACTGACGAATTTCATCATGAAGTTTCTACTGTTGGCACTACTGCAAGCATTACTATAAACACTATTGCTGTTAATGCGCTTTGCTGTCAATATTGCATGAATTGTTTGCTATTGCTACATATACAACCACAATTCTAAAACCATACTTCTGAATACCAAAACAGTGCGAGTATTAAGACCTACCTGCAAGTTCGCGCCTTTGTAGCGATGGCCGAGCTGAAGCATAGGCCCTCGCATGGCGTCCTCCGGATCCTGCGCGCGGCGGAGCGGATCGAGAGCCCGAGGAGCCCTCATCGTCTACAGCTCACAGGAATCCGACTCCGAGTTAATTTAGGGTTTAGGTTTTCTTTTTTTTAGGGTTTACGCTCTCGCAACTCGGACATGCCAGACGAGGTTCTTGGTTCGCAGCGACAACTCCAATGGGTTCTCTCGGGTCAGCTTTGAAGAAAACAGCAAACAGAAGGTAAGGCCACAAAGGACTCCAACCCGAGATCCCCCAAGAAAGACGAACCACATTGGGTTCAGGGTGTAGGTATAACAGTTCAGTACCAACCAGCAGGAGGAAAGATCGATCCGATTCGGGAAAACCTAGTATCACGCGTTGAGCGGATGTCAAAGTTCCCTACTACTCTGTACATACATGCATGCAGGCTTGCGTATGTTCGCAAACAAAGGAGGCGTCACGTGCAGAAAGGTTCACTAATTATCACCGTAAACGCTGCGTCAGGACATATGNTCTGTACATACATGCATGCAGGCTTGCGTATGTTCGCAAACAAAGGAGGCGTCACGTGCAGAAAGGTTCACTAATTATCACCGTAAACGCTGCGTCAGGACATATGCAGATCGTATGCAATGCTGGCACTTCCCAATGCAGATGGACTCATTCCTCCAATCTGACCATGGCAAACTCGGCACAAGGAGTATGTGGGCACACCTAGGCTGCCAAGGGCCCAGTTGAGATCAGCAGGGATTCGCGGTCCCGTTCTCCTCCCAGAAGGTCGAGACTCGTCATCCTNACCATGGCAAACTCGGCACAAGGAGTATGTGGGCACACCTAGGCTGCCAAGGGCCCAGTTGAGATCAGCAGGGATTCGCGGTCCCGTTCTCCTCCCAGAAGGTCGAGACTCGTCATCCTGACATCCAGTGTGTCGCAGAGGATCAGGCCTCGAATCATCGGGGCGAGCTCCTACTCCTGTGAAGATATGATTCTGGTCAGCGTGACCTCGAACTCCAGCTTCAAGTTCAGACGTGGCCTCCAAGCTTCCTCATGAGGTGGAGTGCTTCCTGTGTCTGAAGGTCAGGTGCAGGTCCAGCCTTCCGTCTTGTTACTGGGTGGCGCCTTGACTTGCGACCTGTGCGTCGATACAGCATCCTCGAGCCCAGAGGTAGGACAGTCACTGTAGTAACTCTCCTGGTGTCGTATCGCCTTAAAGCAGGTCGTTGTGTCAAGAGTTCGCAGTAAGGGGGCAGGATATTGCATCCAGCCGTATGGCCGCCGGAGGACCGAAGCGCAGGATCCGAAAGCAGCCCAGGAAAACCGTCTCATCTCCAATTGTTGCAGTCCCAGGTGTTGTGCAGGTCAGCACGGGATCTATTTGCCATGGCTAGGTGTCAGAGTCGCGGGTTAGTGGTTTGTNCCGAAAGCAGCCCAGGAAAACCGTCTCATCTCCAATTGTTGCAGTCCCAGGTGTTGTGCAGGTCAGCACGGGATCTATTTGCCATGGCTAGGTGTCAGAGTCGCGGGTTAGTGGTTTGTCGGGAATAGATCTGAGGGTTTGAGGAGATCAAAGCGCTAGAAAACCAAAGTAGAAAGTAGGTCTGATGGAGGGGTGTGGTTAGACCGAGACAGGACAGACTCATCATAACATCAAGTCGTCATCATAGCGTAGCAGGGCGTCACTCCACCATGCAAGGGGCAGCAGCAGTACGGCAAGGAGTAGCAACAGTATAGGCAGGCAAGGTCAAGTATAACAAGGTAGGCAAGCAGTCCAGCAGTGAATTATTAAATTAGCATGCAACTCAAGGTCGTGCATTCTCGTCGGCGGCGTCCGCGTGGGCTCCTGTCATCTCGCCGTCCTAGCCGTGNCAGTCCAGCAGTGAATTATTAAATTAGCATGCAACTCAAGGTCGTGCATTCTCGTCGGCGGCGTCCGCGTGGGCTCCTGTCATCTCGCCGTCCTAGCCGTGCAGGCCTTCAATAGGGGCCGGTGCAAGTATAAGACCCCAGCATGGAAGGTGGACCCTCAGTTGGTGCCATACCAAAGCTTCCGAAGTGCAGTCAAATCGACCCCATTCTTCAAAGAAGTTTGTTTGGAGCCATGCTGAATCTTCGGGAGANGTGAGAGGTAGTCTATTCGGGTCATGTGGGTATTGGGAAACCACAAAATCCAAGGAGTCCAGATACAGCCAAAGGTCATGAACACGATTATAATACCAGTGCCAAGACTTCTTACTTTCCCGTATAACAAATCTGAACTCCGAGGCATACCAACAAGCAATGGGTCGAGGCATACGGATTAGGCGATCCTGCAGTTCTTGGGCAGCCAAGGGTATGAAAGGTCTCAGATGCGTCGGTTGNCGTATAACAAATCTGAACTCCGAGGCATACCAACAAGCAATGGGTCGAGGCATACGGATTAGGCGATCCTGCAGTTCTTGGGCAGCCAAGGGTATGAAAGGTCTCAGATGCGTCGGTTGGACAATCTCCAAATAGGCATCCTCCATCTTACACGTGGATACTTCGGGAGTGTCAACACCGATAATCCTCGATCCGAGAGGTGCTATCATGCTGAGAGCGTTTCTTGTGAATCAAGGACTTCAATCACGTCATGCTTATCCAGCGTTGTCGGTTCCATGTTACAGACTTCATGCAGGGTAAGCTGCTTCAGGCGGGGTTGTACCATTCCATCTGGACCATAAAGCGCTCTGCCAATTGCTTGAGGTGAGGGAATGGGGAAACCCAAACGCAACAACTGGCTCCTAACAAACTCCGATAGAGTCCCTGCATGAATGGATGTGAAGGTAACCAACGTTACTCTAGAGGCGAGGTGTGATTCGCCTGCCACGAACCCTGCATGTAGACGCTCTCTGGCATCAAAGAAAACCGTGTCATTCAGGTTGAAAACGGTTCCAAAAACCGTCTGTCCCCTGTATGTGCGCTCAACTAAACCGACTGAGTCCTGTAGCCACAGGCCATCCCCCTGATGGCACGGTGTCAGACATACGGCGCTACTCGGCAGGGGCCCATTACGACAGTCCCGATGCACATGCGTTACTCCTCCCCTTCTAATGACGAATGTGGAATACAAGTGCGAGGGACACTGCTTTGCCATGAATTTGTTAATGGCCATGCACATAAAGGGCATATCCTTACTGTGGGTGAGCTGGGTATCCTGGGAACGTGGCGAGACGCCACTTACTAGGAAGGGTCCTGAAACGGATCGTTTGAGATGGGCACGGGGCAGGGAGCTGAAAAGGTTCAGGATATCTTCCTTAGTAGGGGCCTCAGGTTGGAGCAGCAGTCGGAAAGATCGGATTTCGATGGGGCGCAGGTCCAGGTTCGGGTTGAAGTCATAGTTTTT
>BGNK01002702.1:38870-108209 GCA_003297005.1 Symbiodinium sp. clade A Y106
TCCTCCATGTTGTCAAGTCGGCTTTGGAATCTGCGTTGAAGTTCAGCCATATCCTGCTGTTTCTGGTCTATGCTCGAAACCTGCTCAGTAACTTGATTTATGCTCTTGGTATGGTTCTTCAGTTCAGACATCATCTCCCTTTGGCCTCCCTGAAACATTTCTCTGAGATCATTTACCCAAGAGGGGGTCCCTTGGTCAAGATTATAGAATTCTGTAGTCCTGGGGATCTCACCTGATGCNCATCTCCCTTTGGCCTCCCTGAAACATTTCTCTGAGATCATTTACCCAAGAGGGGGTCCCTTGGTCAAGATTATAGAATTCTGTAGTCCTGGGGATCTCACCTGATGCTCCATTTCCCATCCCTGAACCTGGAACAAGTCCATTCCCAGAAGCCCCCAGAATTCCGGCGGGATTTCCGCCTCCGAATACAGGTGGTTCAGCAAGGCCCGGGGCAGCTATAGGCGAGGGTGCCAGAGGGCNCCCTGAACCTGGAACAAGTCCATTCCCAGAAGCCCCCAGAATTCCGGCGGGATTTCCGCCTCCGAATACAGGTGGTTCAGCAAGGCCCGGGGCAGCTATAGGCGAGGGTGCCAGAGGGCTTAGCAGGGGCTGTTGCTTCTCGGCAGGACTCTTCGTCTTCTTCTCAGGGCTAACCGTTTTCCCAGGAGGCTTCTTCACAAGTCCCTTGGTTTCGCTTGGTTTGCCTGGAATACGTGTCTTACTAGCCGGGGTCGTGTTGGGGGCTGCGGCTGCAGCTACTTGGTAAGGGTTCAGCTGGGCCACGTAAGACTCCGACGTAGCAGCAACTAGAGCAGCTCGGGCAGCAGCAAGGTCATCAGCAGTAGGAGGCTTAGAAGCAGCAGCAGAAGCAGCATGTAGAGGACTGTCATCTTCACGTTCCCTTTCAGCCTCAATCATCTGCCAATCACCATCACCTGCACCATCCAACTTTTAGTCTTTAGGGCATACGGATTTTTCAGGGTACACGTTGAGATGACAACACGACAACCAACTTTCATGAATTCCTAGCACCATGAACCAGCCTTCATTGACCTCAAGCCTGTCGGAGACTGGACTGCACACAGCCAGCTGAGCAGAAGACATCGATTGGCTCACTTCTGACTTGCCCTCACCCGTACACGAAGAAGTTTTGCAAACAACACCAGCATGGAAGCTGCCGTCTGCTGCCTTGCGGACGGCCAGACGTTCTAGGCGATGCCCAGACATCATCGGTCTTGTCCAAGGATAAGTTGCTACATCCCGAAAGTCTTTACTGCCCGGGTAGTGAGTGATACAGTGTTGCTGACGGGCTCAAACCACGGTCCTAGAGTTCGGAAATCTTGGAGCAACCCGAACCCCAGACCTTGCATCCCTTCTGCTAGGCCGGACTTGTTGGCACCGTGAAGCTGCTCAGCTGGTTCGAACAAAACAGGGGTCCTTGTCCTACAGGGGAAGTTAGGTCGACTCCCCTCACGCACAGGTCGATCCTACACTCCTTCGTCGCTTTGGAAGCGGCGGCAGTTGTGGCGACAGTCGATGTCGATGCTGTGACAGTAACAGTGTACTAGAGCAGCTACTGAAGCCTGTTAGGTCTCGGATTTATCACGATTGAGGAAGGGCCAGGCGAGAGGTCTCGAGATACTTCCGAATCTTGAAATAAACGCACTTCGAAGCCAGCAGGTGCAAGAGTGAGAGGCTGCCAAAGAAGGCATTTTGACAAACAAGAGTTTTGGATCAGTGATGTATGATAGCTAATCGTCAACCCCAAGCCATAATGCCCAAAGCCTGAGCAGGATTTCTCTTTACAGGTCTGTTGTAGCCCAGCTGATTTGGCCTCGGCAACAGCATGAGGCAGATACGAACTTCGGAACCGAAAACAAGAATTCCTCATGAGAAACATTGAACTGATGACCTGGATGATGCTCGTGGCGACTTTTCATCGATACTTACCACTGTAGCAATTGCAGGGTCGGAAGCTTTAGGCCATTTAGGAGCCTCTGCGCACTCTTTGCCATGGAAGGGCCTCTTCAAACCGCGAAGCGAGCTCCCGGGAGCAGGACGAAATCGTACGGCAAGAGGTGCTGGGCTGTCAAGTGCGAGTATCCGGGGGGGAATAGAAGTAGAATCTAGGCTACTGTAGACACCAAATCGCCCCAAACATCTGGGCACCTGGAGCTCGTCCAAGACACCAACACAAGAACTTCAACTCTGACAAGTTTAAAAGTCCATAAAAACGGCTGCTCCCTTACCCTAAAAGCCTGAACATCTAAATCCTTAAGCCCAAGACCTCCAAACCCCTTTTTTCCCACTGGGCTTACTTCTAGAACCCTTCTCTTCTTCATTCTTCTTCACGGTTGGGGATTCTGTTTAGAAGGTCGGTTCGATTCATGCACAAGGCCAAAATGTGTGCGAAACCCTAGCCAGCAAACCCTAAACCCTCTGAGACTCTGAGCTGCTTCGGCACATGTGAAGGTCTGAGTTGGGAATCCGTTGCACGAATCGTTTCACGCCCCCTCGAACCCGATAACTGCAGCTACCGTTGCGGGACAGCGTGCACTTTGGCCAACCCGTCTCACGGCATCCTACAGGACTGTTGCTTGGCTCAGCTCAGCGCTCAGAAAGTGCCGTCGTGGCGGCTTGCAGCCCGCTTTGACCTTTCAGGATTCTTGGCTTCGCTACATGTTGGTGTGTCACTCGGAAGGTTCCAGTTCCACACCTTGGGCAGTCCCTGACTAGCACATTGTGAGAGTGCAAGTAGCCTTTTCTAAGATTGGTGGGTATGAGCCACAGTTTCGCACAACGGCAGTTGCCACCAAAGACTAAACTCTAGACTGGACCGCGAGATCGGACACAAACCATGAAGACCACTGCTGCTCTGCTTTCTGCTTGCTCCTCCCGGATGACAGGTGCTTCGTGCGAAAACCCGGAGACCAGAAATCCACTCCCCAAGCATACAATCAGAAATCCCCTCATGGCAATTATCGGGCGAGGCCTTCTGGCCGGTGCCATTCTTTCAGAATGGTGCCCTTTAGGCCTTCTGATCCCTTCCTGTCCCCCCGATCGCTGCTCCCCGGCTGCACGAGGCCTTCGCTGGCGCTGTCGGGGAGGGCCTTGGAACGACCGTAGAGGCAGCCTCACCAGGGGAATTGGAGGCTCTTGGGAAATTCTAGGGTTTCGGCGCTCACACTCGGATACTCCAGGCGAGGCATAAATAAGGGCCGAATGTGTGCAGTACTTCTTGATGATCTGCAGTGCCGAGTCTTGAGTTCCAACTGTAGAAGGATTGGCCGGCTCGGCTGCTGAAAAGGCTACATTAGGGTGAGTCACACTGACCTCAAACTTCAAGCGGAACCTGGCCCGAAAGACCAGATTGTCAAGTGGAACGAACTTGCGACATGTGCCCCCCGAAAAGGCCAAGCATTACTGCTTCCTGCAGACCTCAGAACATATCAACCCACCTTGACCGCTTGATTCCATGAACACAGACGCAAAAGGAGCAGCTGGCTGCAATACCGAAACTCAGCAATTGGAGAACCAGAATTTATGTCTGGTTCGTAAATATGACGCTCCCTAATTACATCGGGGTCCTGAATCTTCTGAATCGCCGCTAGCCTAGAAGTCTGTAAGAGATAGCTCTATCAATTTCGCGCGTGCTCACAAGCCAATATGTGATATACTGGAAAGCTGCATTCCGGTTGTTTGGGGCCCTATGCTGCCATTATCAGAGGGCCTCCGATCATTCCCACGCTGCTGCCGGCCAGGGTGCCGACGCACCTCGGCAGCTCCGATGGTTCTCAATAAAGGCGACAAACGAACAGTAATAGTGATTTTCATCATGATTATTATGATCATGCGAACTGCGGGTAGGAACGTGCTCGTCAAGGCATTTGCCTAATGTTAATAATCTTTAGGGCTGTTCCGCCGGACTCACAGCTTGGATAACTGCAGTGACACCTCGGCATGTGGCCGAAAACAGGCATGTCACAGCATCTCGCCAGTCTGTCTTGCTGCCTCCGGCATTATTTCCCAGATCTCCGGGGTAGCGGTAACTCGCGAGATGCCATAAAACGAGGCTGGCCACAACCCAACACTGCTCCCCAGCGTAGCGCACACTGGCACGGAGAGCCCAAAGGTCAGCACCTCGGGGTGCGATCGCCGCTCGGAATCGCAAGAGAGTTCGCTACCTAACATATGCCATCCATCAGTTAATGCAAGCTAGATATGTTGGGATGCAGGAATGCCGCGTGTACTCGGCCATCAGAGTACCAAAGAGTCGCCTCTTGCACTCGAACCCCCAAACTTAATTTGAAATCTGCGACTCAGACCCGACAACTCGAGCCCAAAGTTCTGGCCAAAACTCCCAAATGACCCTAAATTGCTCCCGGGTGCCGCGGGAGGCAGCCCAAGAGCAGCCCCGACGAAGCCGCCCACGGCGGACCCGCTCGCACCACCTTTCGGCTTCATAGCAGGCTACACTTCTAAGCCTGCCGTACTGGACCAGAAAGGTAGTCAGTCATGAACCTACCAGATGTGCTTGGGTCTCGCTGGCGAAGGCCGGGGCCAGCAACAAGGGATTGTTTGGAGTCCTTCTTACAGCCGAACGACGAATGCTATCAACGCACCTGCACCCCCGAAGGCTGGCCCACGTTCTACCCGTTACCCAGATCCAGAAACTCGATCTGCTTCGGCGGGGGTGCCTAAGGAGCCCAAGGCGAGACCCCCGCGCAGCGTCGAGGAGGCTATCAGATCGGCGCCTGCAAGGTGGGTTGTGCTTGTCTTGGTATGGCCACGGGTCCTGAGGCCTAAAGAGTCCCAAACTATCCTCAATTCTAGCTCAGTCTATTTTGAGGTCTCGGGGTCTAAAGTTAACGAGTTTCAGGTTCGGGTTTATTGCTGCCGCTTCTCCTTCACGGCACAATCTGAAGGAAGCCACAGCCGTCTGTCTCTGGTCGGTGCGTCAGGGAGGACCTGCTACAAATGATAAAGACGCAAAAGTAAGCCCCTCAGCACAACCCTGGATCCACTAAACCGCTGTGATCATCATCATCATCATCATCTCCTGTACCCTCGCTCTCCTTCGCTATCTTTGTTCGTGTTTAGCTGGGGTCTGCACTCGGTTTGGGTCTTGGGATTCAGCATGGGCTGCAAACCCTTACTCCACAGACTTCACATCGCAGCCAAAGTACGTGCCGTCTGTGGGCTCGCCCTTTCCGAATCCTCGGCAGCTGAGGCCAGGCGCCACGAATAGGACGAGGACTAGGATCCTGCCACTGTTCGACCGAAACGATCCGCCAAATCTTCTGGTGCGTGCGTGGGTTCCTTTCAATGTTTTCTAACTGCAGTAGAGGCATGAGGCATGTGCGACATTATGCTTTGGTCCTGTCCGTTGCCGCGACTGAGCAAGCGCATCTGAACTGCGTTCTGGGTATGAAATCAGGCAAGCGACCCTGACGAGTTGAAGATGTAAGCATGCGCAAGAAGAGAAACTGAACAGAATTCCCTCGCAAGATGCCGAGCCGCGTCGGAGGTCACACCCGCAGTGGAGAACCTGGGACGGGAGAGCTCATCAGCGCGCCGTAACGTAGCAGGTACTTAACTACATTCACGGTGATTGGGGGTTTTCTTGAAACAATCGGAAAGCCCTTTAAGCAGCGGATGAATGCCGGCCTGTGTCGAAAGCCTACGCAAAACCGCTCAACCGAAAATTCTGAACAAATGCTAAGACAGAGCAAGACCAAGGCCCAACCAAAAAAGCAAACCGGCCCCAGGCACTTCACCAGAAGGCCCGGAGCGCTGCTCGAGGTCGCCGTCCGAAAGGTTTCGGGGCCTTCGCTGCCACTTCCGCATCCGTCGTTGAAGTTGCGTGAAATTTAGGCTTAGGGGTGTGTGATTTCTCAGGAGATGCCATCCCCTGCTCAAGCTAGCTGGACCCTCTCTCGAACCTCCCGTCCATCTTGGAGGAGGTAATCAACAGGTTCAAGACAGGTCTGGCCTCACTGAGCAAAGCCCTATGTAAGGAAAGCCAAATCAATGGAAAGGAGCTCCATCAAACTCCACCCGACAGCCCTGAGCCTTTGTGCACTCTAACCCCAACAGCTCTAAACTCTAAACCACGCCTGCAAAAATCGAAGCCCTACACCTTGAATGCCAAAAGCTCTGTACAAAGCTCGCCTCGTATCAGGTCCTCCTGGGACTGGCCTTCGACCGCCTTCGTGTGCAGGCTTGATCACCGGTGTGTGGCTTGTGGGGGACAGTATGGGACAGATATCAGGGCAGTTTGCCTCCCGCATCGCAAGCCACATCAGGGTTTTCAGGTTTAGGGTGTTGATTGTGGACTGGCGAGTTTGAAAAACTTTCGGCTTTGCGGCGTAGGCTCTTTCGCTATCTAGAGCTAGCTAGGAGTGTGAAGCCTGGGATTCTCTGAAATAGTTCTAGGTGTAGCCAGGGCTTGGGGGGCCACGGTTCACAAAGGGATATGGAAGCAAGGAGCAAGCGTGCTTCCTCCAATGCTTTGGGGTTCAGTTTGAGGTTTAGGGTGGAGCTTTTTTTGCCTCCTGCAGTTGGGGGTCTTCGGGGGTTTTAAACTTCAAGTTACCGAGGACGAACAACTCGAGCTTAGGCCTGGACGAATCGGATCCGGCGGCTTCGGGTTCAATGGCTTCAGGTTCGATGGCTCAAGGAAGACAGGTTTGAGGATAACTTGGCGCACCGAGGTCGTTTCATCCTGGGAAAGCGGAGGGGCAGCCTGATACCTAAGCCCCGGAACTTCGATTGAGCTTGTTATTTGGTAACATCTTGAGCAGGCGCCTCGATGGACAGGACGTCCAAGGATTGGCAGAGAAGTCCTCCCCGAGCATAGTATGCTGCAGCGTTCAATGTGTAGCGTTTCGCGTTTTGTTTTGTTGCAAATATGGAGGCAGTCCGAGCCTTGCCTGCCTTGTACTCGGAGACTTACCAAAAGCTTCCTTTTCGTGACTTTAAGCAGCACCTTTCATTGCGCTTTGGGGTATATTATTTATATATATATATATATATGTAGCCCAAAACGTTTAAAGCTTGCTAGGTGACCCAGGAAGATGATCTCATCAGACCAGGCTCCATGGGATGGAAGCTTTGGGGTTTGGCCTAGGCCGCTTGTCAGGCATCGAGCATCTCGTTCATCTCGACTCTCATAACTTTGGTTGAGGGTTGATCACTTAGGGATTGCCTTCAATGGGCTGCATTCGTCGGATTTAGGACCCAGGCCTAAGCCTTCCTGTTTATCCTGTTGCGAAGTAGAAGTACCCTCTCGGAGTCTTGGACAGGCTGCCTTGAGTGCAGTGCCCGATCCTTTCTTGCTAACCTCGTCAGTCAAGGCTTTCTGCTCCCGCTAGAACATCATGCATGAACAAGGTCTGAAACGGAGAACTGGCCCGAGTAAAGTGAAAGTGCAGCGGAGTGCAGCGGGTGCAACGTGCCGTACCTGTTACATGTTCGACTAAAGCCATGCCCTGGCGTCCTCTTCACCGGGCACGCAGACTCGGATGATTGAAGAACACACCATCATCCAGCATATGCGCAGGGAGGACTTCTGAAAATACTGGTTCTGGAAAGAGGGACGGTGTCTCTGTGCGCCCCTTGGTGATGTGTCCTCCGGCAGTCCCGAAGATCATGCCGCTAATGCTGCCGATGCCCGCATTGATGGGCACGGAGAGGCCGAAAGTGAGAGGTGCCGGAATGATGCCTGATAGGTCGCTCACAACAAACACCCCAATCAGCAAGTAGTGGCAAGTTCCATCCTCCAAACAGTCCAACTCGCAGCTGTGAATGCACGCTGGCCAAAGCATTTTTCTTGGGCAGTTCGAAAAGGGATCCAGTTCTTCTCGTAATGTCAGATACAGTAATACTTTCTGTGTTTTCGAGTTATGAGTATACTTGCAATTGCTTCTGTCGCCGCCAGCATTGTTAGCAGCAAGATCGAGAAAGAGGAATTTGGATGATGACCACTCATCATCGGAAACGCAACTATCGACATCATCTGGCGTCAAAGCTCCCTCGAAACACTTGAGTCAAAACTGATGTAGGCAACCGCTCTGCAAGCACCTAGAAACAGCAAATAAGTAAAGGTAAAGCTCTTGCAGGCTTGAGGAGAGCAGCAGGCACCGCTAAGAGGCTAAGCCGCTAAACGACGTGGAGGCATTGGCTCCCTCTGCCCCGGGAAATCCCGTGAACAACCCAGCCTGAAATCGAATTTTTTCCGCCGCACCTACAAAGCGGCAACGTGCGTTGGAAGAGCAATGCTCGGGTCACAACTAGCAAAGCGGCCTGACAGCATGCCCACCACGGCACCGCCTGCGCCTGACAACACCAAAACGAATGCTTTGGATGGGCCAGCCCCGAAGCCACCAGCCTTACTGCCTTACTGACTACTAGCCAGAGTTCAGGTTCCACTCAGCTCAGGTATAGGGGTCCGCTGCTACTTGCGCTGCACGGGTGTCCACATGCAGAACTTCTGCGCGGTCCTCCTGTGAGTGCCCCAAGGCCGCCGACGCTAAGACAACCTCTGCGGGACGTCTTCGCAGTGTCATTTCAAAAGCTGCTCGACCCTGCTTTGAAGGTTTTATCTACAGGCTGGAGGGATCTGTATGGGTTAGAGGGGTTCTGGCAAGTTCTGAACTCCACGGAGGGATGTGGAAGTTTTGCACATGTCCACCAAGTCGGCCTTGGCGGCCAAGGCGGCCAAGGCCTAAGCCGCTTGTGCCACGATGAATCTGCTTTCGGCACATGCGTTCAGCTTCGATGGAGCACAAGTCGTTGCAGAAGTGTTGCAGATGAGACTGGTGAAGGTCGCAACACTGGGCTCGGGCAATCCAGGCGATCCAGCCCCCGAACGAGCCGAACAGACAGATCTCCTACTCCTAGTCCTAGCCCCGATCGGCCAGAACCACAAGCTACGTGAACAGCCCGGAGCCCTTCATCCCTGCTCACGAACTTGTCGACGCAGCAGCTCTGTGGGGTCTACACCCTGTCTACAGGCCTGCAAATCCCAACACCGTCGACCAATTGATAGGCCAACGGTGGCACAGCACGTGTCAATGTGCATCATGGTGCAATCGTTTCCGATTGGAAGCCGTCCACTTGGTCGCAGAGTTGGGCATGCTTGACGCAGTTCATCTAGGTCCGTCACAGCCAGACGCACTGCTGGTGCCGCTTGCAAGGTCGCTGGTCTTGCCGGGGCGAAAGCAGATCCGGATGCAAAGCTGTCAGAAACTGTCAGGTGTCGCAAACAACGAAGGCCTGCAACGGAAAGAACTTGGCTCATGTCTCTGTTGCACCACAGCTCTCACAAATCCTGTCAGCTAGTCTCACGTGTCGCGTCTGCCCCCGTTGCACATTAGCCGGATGACACTCTCAGTCTGCTTGAGCTTGGGAATTGGTCTTCTAAATGCCCGTCTCCAGCCAAAGTCGCAGTTGCTGTGGCCGGGTCGGAGCTTTAACTGTCCTTCTCCATGCACACGGCTCGATGACTCGATGTAAACCGACACTTGGCCAAGCTCCTGCATAGCCACACTGCCTGTGCTAAACCAATCGCGCGCTTCTTCACAGGTTTCCCAGCCATTGTCAGACCATTGGTTCCATGAACCTTGCCACCACTCCTCGTGGCTCCAGCGGCACATCTAGCTGCGTCACGCCGATAGGTCCGCTTACTTCCGCTGTTATGGCCTGGTCAGTCCCCCCGCGTATGGACCCCAGATATACCGGCACATGCAAGGCCGTTACGCGGCTGACGCAGCCCTCTTGGCACGGCAAAGTTCTGTCTGCGACGGCATCCTTTGCTTCCGCTTCTCGGAATGCTGTCTCTCACATGCCAGATCCAAAAATCCATGTGTGAAGCCGCTTGTTGAACTGCGGCATCCGCACAAAAATACTCTGGATGCTGCATATGCTGCATGCTCTCGATCCCCCTCGGCCTTGAACTCCTTCCCAGTCGGTGCATACGGAGCTCCGTCCGGTGCCTGGTGGTGGCGCAGATGACCAGATGCAAGGACGTCATTGTCTCTCCTGCCTCTCTCACCACACCCTCCTTTGCTTCTTCTCGGAGAGCTCTGCTGGCCGAGTCCATCGGCCCAAGAGACTACGCTGGAACTCGCTCCAAGTCCACGGGCCAACAATGGCTGAAGTGGTGAAGGTCGTCGAGATTGTCTAGATGGATAGATGGAGATGAAGTGCTGTTTGGTACATTCCGGGAATTGGGTCCCAGGATCTTCCGGACTTAGGGCGATGACTTCAAATTTAAGCCCTTCTTCACAATGGGCTCGACAGCCGCCCCTCACTGCAGTGCTACTTGCGGCCCCAAAACCCTCAAACCCAGTGAGCACGACATAAGGGCTGCTATGTTCAACCTTATGAGACCTACATAAAACAAACGAACCCCGCACATTCTGGTAGAAACCCTGTACGAACCACGACCATCCGTGCTTCAAGGCACGACTACCCTTGGACATGGCGGTGAGCTCCATCGAAATGTGGGTGGCCGCCTGTGGAACTTCGGAGACTTTCATGGACTTTTGTTCCCGGGGTTTAACAAAAACCTGGATGCTCGAAAAACCTCGACTTGCGAAAGCCCCCTCTGTGTGGACCTGCCTTCTTCCAAGCCGCTGGAAGAAGAGGTTGCTAAAGCTGTGACCCTAACGAAGATTGGCCCATGTGAGTAAGTGCAGGCGTGTCGACTTTCCGCCTTCAACGTCCAGGTCACACGGCCGTCCCAAGAACTGCAACACCACGATCCCGACAGTGCGGCGAACTCAGGGCCTCTGACTTCAGGACGCTGCGCTCGCTTAAGGGGACCTGAGTCAACGTCTGGGCTAACGAGGGGTGAATGTCTCCAAGGTCCTCTTTTTTTTGGCTCCCACTTGGCACGACTCAATGTCCTCTTAACTTGTTGAACCTGCCCTACAGAACAGGCAGCTCGACGGCTGCTGCCGAGCAGCCAGGGTTGAGCGACAGGACATCTGCTCCGGATGCTCGACGCCTTGGATTGCGTTCGAAGCCCAAGGCTCCCGGGGCTAAGGTGGATGTGAGCACCAAGGTCCTACCAATGACAACAGTGGTGATGATGATGACGATGATCACTATTGTAGTGATGGTGGGTGATGGCGAAATGATGTTGACGATTGTGCTGCTCCGGGCTGTGACATGATGATGTGGAGATGGTAACAATACTACTGCTTGCGGCACTGGGCGTCCTCTCAGCGCGGCCCGAACAGTCTCCATCCTAATTTCAGTGCATGTGGAGCAGCTTTCGATCAGAAGCTCCTCGTCGTCCTGCAGACTTAGTTCTCACCACGGACCACGGCCTAGCGACGCAGCACAGCATCGGGTTTCCTACGCAGCATCCGCTTGGTCTCCTCATCATCGCTGGAGCTTAGCAGGTCGCCGGAAAGCATGGAGTCCTGACGCTCGGATTCTCTCCGAGACTGGCCGTCGAGCAACACTGAAGCAAAGGTCTTTGCTCGCATGTCTGAGCGAGCTGCTGATGCTGATGCTTGTGCTGATGATTGTCTTGAAGGTACAGACGAACAGGATTAGGAAGAGCCCACTGCGGAGTGTTGTTGATGGGGTGATTTTAGGAACACAAACCTTCAAAATGGGATCGTCAACGCTGCACTTCAAAAGTCGGAGTGCCAGTAGACTACGACTGCCCTGGACACGACGGGCATGGCAAAGCATACAGACAAGGTCTCATGGCGCTGCCATGTTTGCTGCAGACTTGCACGCAAGGACGCCTGGTAGTTTGCCGCTCTTCCGCCAGTTAGGACTGTACTCGTGACAGCACCCCTAGCGCCGTGAACCCGGAACCGATGAGCCGATAAAGGATCTGCAGTCTTGACGGTCTTGAAGCCAAGATTGAGTGAGATGGACGCATGAATGCACAGTATGTTGTCATATGGTGACATATCCAATAACCAGAACAGAACTCAAGACAAATCAACAGATTGAACAGATGCAGTTAGAGATGCTTGAGACGCTGGCTGTGAGGAGCAAGATGTAGAAATCCACAAAGCCGTCCAGCGCTCTCCTCGTGGACGCAATCCAAGCGAGGCGGCAGCGGCTTCGCAGTTTGGCCACACTTTCCTCAGAATCGGGGATGTTCGAACTTAGGGCTTCGAGCACGCATGGAAAGATCCGAAAAGTTACCATGGATACGGTTGCGGGGTTTGCAGGCTTCCACTTCACACACCTCCGGCTTTGTGCGTTTCGGCCTGTTGGCGGTGTTCGATGTCTTTCAGCTCTTACACTCCCTCGAAGCAGGCAAGCATCCACGGCAACTCGTTCAGCCAACTACGATGCTAGATGTCGCCTAGGCCACACTATAGCCCAAAGCGAGTTCCGAGACCGGGCAGAGCTGCAGACTGGCTCCAGATCACTCCCTGTGCTAATAATATATCATGTATATTGTAACATAACGTAATATAAGATAAGATCAGATTACATTAGACTAGATTAAGGTAAGACACCATATTACAGTATAACATAACATAATATAGCATAGCATAATACAACATAACATAACATAACATATAAAAATAGCATAACATAGTATACAATACATAATACATAGTACCGAACTGTATAAAAATAATTTAATACAATAGAGTACAACATAGCACAGAACTTTATCATATTTCTTTATATGTCGAAAGACATGCGACAGAAATCAAGAGAGCATGCCCAGTTTTTCGCGGCGGCAGCCGGTGCTCCGTGCAAAGTCAGCGCTGTACAAGTTACAGCGACCATTCAAACAGGGTGCGGTCACTTGGCTAAAGTTTAAACTCTTGGCCACATAGCCTTCCAGAACGGAATTCCTCTCGGCCACGTACATTCTGTCCTGAAACTACGTAAAGAATCTTAAAGCTGAAGCATAGCTGAAGCCAAAACTCAAAATCGCGAGCACTCTGGTGCAAGCAAGGCTGGTGAAACCGCTGAGCCAATAATTTGACACAACCCCACCCGACCCGCCTTTATTCACATGTTTTGGAGATCGAGCCAGCCCTGCCACCACACCGCCCACCAAAACGTGCAGTGTGCAACTGACAATCATTCGACAAGCGTTTCCTCGTCGTTGCTGCTCCATGGCCCCAGGTAAATCAAACGAAAGCCATGCGGTTGTCGACTCACCAAGGCCCGAAGTTTTGTACCCGGGGCTTGGTGGCCTTTGTGGAGCTTTGCTTGGTCTGCTGACCCTTGATCTTCAAGGCAGACTGAGCGGCGGCCAGACGGGCAACTGGCACGCGAAACGGTGAGCAGCTCACATAATCCAGGCCGATGCGCTCGCAGATCTCGATGGAGGCAGGTCGCCACCATGCTCGCCACAGATGCCCATCTTCATCTGGGGCCTGGTGCTGCGACCGCGCTCCACTGCCATGGTGATCAGCTCGCCGACGCCGTCGGGATCAAGGGACACGAAGGGATCTGTCTCCACGATTCCCTTAGCCTTGTACTCAGGCAAGAATGATCCAGCATCATCGCGGCTCAAGCCGTAGGTGGTTTGCATGAGGTCATTGGTGCCAAAGCTGAAGAACTCCGCCATTTCTGCCAACTTTCCAGCCTGCAAGGCTGCACGAGGAAGCTCGATCATGGTGCCCACCTTGTAGCTGAAGGTGATTCCTTGTTCCTTCTTCACTGCATCAGCAGCCTTCTCAATAACCCCCTTCAGCAGCTTCAGCTCTTCGGTGGTTGCCACAAGTGGTACCATGACCTCTGCCACTGGCAGCTTCTTGGAGCTTCGGCCGACCTCGGCTGCAGCTTCGAAGATGGCTCGCGCCTGCATCTCGCAGATCTCCGGATAGGTGATGGCCAGTCGGCAGCCNACCATGACCTCTGCCACTGGCAGCTTCTTGGAGCTTCGGCCGACCTCGGCTGCAGCTTCGAAGATGGCTCGCGCCTGCATCTCGCAGATCTCCGGATAGGTGATGGCCAGTCGGCAGCCGCGATGGCCCAGCATGGGGTTGGCCTCCTGCAGTTCTGCAGCAGGGCTGCGCACCCGATCCAGCGGAACGCCTGCAGCTTTCGCCACCGGTGCCATTTCCGCTTCCGTGTGCCTTGGACAAACCAAGGCTCAGGGGAAAGACAAGCTCTTGCGTATCTAATCCACTGTAAATGAAATCCAAATTCTCTTCAAGCGCCTACAAGTGACCTTCGAAGAACATGTGCTCCGTCCTCACAAGACCGATGCCCTCTGCGCCGAACTCCTTGGCTTGTCGAGCATCGGCTGGAGTCTCCGCGTTGGCACGGACCTCAAGCAGAACCGCACACCAGCAGCCACTAGCTCACTAGCAGGTTTCTCAGAGGCTATCAAACTGACGCCATTTCAACACTATTAGCTCAGCTCGGTACCTTCATGTCCCGGAACTCATCCGCCCACTCCATGATGGTCCCGAAGGATCCAGACAGCTGTGGAGGCACGGTTGGCACTTCGCCAACAATGACCTCTCCTGTACTTCCATCAATGGTGAGGATCTGCCCCTCTGCAACCGTGACTGCACCCACGGTCAGCTTCGCTGCAGAGTCCACGGTGATCGCACCCGCACCCGCCACACAGGGTCGGCCCATCCCGCGGGCGACCACCGCAGCATGGCTTGTCATGCCACCTGCTAGCACCCACAACCTATTGGACTTAGGGCTACGCTAAGAATACTATAGTCAAGAATACTATAAGGATGCTAAGGGTACTGTAGGGATTCTTGAGGTGTAGGGTTTAGGGGGGTCTAGGCAGCCGGATCGAATCGGCCTCGGGTGGTCAGAACTCCCTCAGCTGCGTGCAAGCCGTGGATATCGTCGGGACTGGTCTCGATGCGAACCAAGATGACCTTCTCGCCATCCTTGCACCGTCGCACTGCTTCGTCAGCAGAGAAGACAACCTGAACAAGCCAAGTCATGAACATGCGGGAAAACGAAACAAGGGCTGGAAAAGAGCTCTTGATGATCCATGGTAAAGGTGGAAACCAAAGTGTACTCAAGCAAAGCAACCTTGCCGCCAGCAGCACCGGGAGAGGCAGGAAGGCCCTTGGCGATCACATCCTTCTTAGCCTTCGGGTCCAGCGTGGGGTGAAGCAGCTGATCTACCAAGTCAGGCTTCAAGCTCAGGATAGCTTGCTGCCTGGAGATCAAGCCTTCCTGGGCCATTTGTGTGTAGCTTTATCGTGTCGATCACTTCCGTGAGTCGCCACCGAGTGAAAAGCGCCGGAGCCCCGAGTCCGCTTGGCAGCCGTCCAACAGTAGCCTCAGCCAGTAATGGCGTCGTAAACTTCTTGAAGCCGACCTGCCTGCGAATGCCATCCAAAGCGCTGAAAAAGGATGCTGCCATCCGTCGCCACACCTGCACAAGCCAAGGATTCCATGAAACTATGATTTTCTTGTCCACATCGCCCACAGCGTTTAGAGCCGGCTTCCTGGGCCATTTCAACGGCAATCTTTAGCGCAGCTGGAGCCGTGCGCTTTCCGTTGCGCGTCTGCAGCATGTAGAGTTTGCCTTGCTGTATTGTGAACTCAATATCCTGCATGTCCTCTCAAAGACGAGGCCCAAATGATTCCATTTATTAGGATTTTAGGCTATGCCAGCTTTACGAGGGAGAGGAATTCAAGTTGTTTGCGGGGACGTCCTTGTAGTGGGTCTCCAGCTGGCTCCGCACCGACAGCAGCTCCTTGAAAATACGTGGCATCACCTCTTCCAAAGAGGGCAGATCCGAACCATGGGACTTGCGGGCTTTGATTGTCAACTCTTGCGGTGTGCGGATTCCGGCAACCACATCTTCACCCTGGGCATTCACCAAGAACTCGCCGTAGAATTCGTTGGTTCCCGTGGAGGGGTCACGAGTAAAGGCAACGCCTGTGGCACAGTCGCTGCCCATGTTGCCGAAGACCATGGCCTGGACGTTCACAGCGGTGCCCCACCACTCCGGAATGTCGTGCAGCTGCCTGTACGTCTTGGCTCGCTGGTTCATCCAGGAGTTGAAGACAGCACCGATTGCACCCCATAACTGGGCTTTCGGATCTTCGGGGAAATCCTCGCCCAGCTCCAACTGCACTACAGCTTTGTACGATTTCACCAACTTCTCCAAGTCCTCAGCAAGCAGCTCGCAGTCCTGCTTCACACCACGCTTCTCCTTCGCACGCTCCAAGTGTTTCTCAAAGTGGTTGATCTCGATGCCCAAGACCACGTCCGAGTACATCTGCACGAAGCGCCTGTAGCTGTCGAAGGCAAAGCGCCGGTCACCCGATTTCTTTGCCAAAGCTTCCACCGTCTGATCGTTCAAGCCCAGATTGAGCACGGTATCCATCACTCCTGGCATGGACGCGCGTGCCCCCGAGCGGACTGAGACCAGAAGTGGGTTGGTGGAGTCACCAAAAACACGGCCGGTGCGCTGCTGGACCAAAGCCAGTGCCTCCTACCTGCTTGTTGAGCTCCTTAGGATAGTTGCAATCATTCTGATAGAAGTGCGTGCAGACCTCTGTCGTAAGGGTGAACCCGGGTGGCACGGGCAGCCCGATGGAAGCCATTTCCGCAAGGTTGGCGCCCTTGCCACCAAGGAGATTCTTCAACTCTGCTCGGCCGTCGGCCTCGCCATCACCGAAGTTGTAGACCCACCTGGCCATGTCTGCGGGAAGACGTCTACGTCTGAATCCTGATCGTTCAGATGCTTTGAACCTCAAAAGTCTGGTGCAATGCAAGGTTCTCAGTTGCTCAGGACTTCGGGACAAGAGCTTTCCATTGGTTGGGCTCATGCAGCGCGGCTGAGTCGAGCTTTAGTTTCACTTTGCTTCGGACTTCGCCACAGCCAGGCAAGGGACACAACAGATGTGATTCAGTCTTCAAACTAGCCTGAACTAAGACCATGCCCAAGCGAGACACAAAGGCGTAGACTTATCGCTACGAAAGTGGACTCGATTTCCGTCACTATAACATCGAGATGCATTGAGCTTGCAGTGTCGCCGGGTTGGCTCCGCTGTTCGAACTTGCATCTCAGCAGAGCGAAGCCTCGAAAGCCCTGGAGCGAACTCCAATGCCGCCACAGTGGCCGTCCAGCAACGGCGGCAGCGGGGGCACGACGAGGCGCTGCGGCTGCCCCGGCTGTGGGTGGTCCTGGAAACAGTTGCTTGCTCTTGGCTCAGCGCCTCCTCGAGACTGGGTGGAGTTTCGCAGTTGCTCTTGCGCAGCCATCTTGCGCCCTGGTCTGCCAGAGTCCAAATTCGGACTGCTCCCCCAACCCTCAACTCACTTGGAGCTGAGGTACCCCAAAGAAGACGCCTTGCGAGTCCCAGCCAGCCCCAAAAGCTCCCCGCAAGAACCGGACCCTCAAACGTGTGAATGTTGGGTTTTCAGGGTGTCGGGTTTGGGGACCCCGAGGCCGCTCCTTGTCGCTGTGCTCCTCATCACTTGGGCTGTCGCTCTCACTGTCGCTCTCCACTTTCGGGGCCGAGGCACCACGCTGGAAGACCTAGAGAGAAGTTTCCGGACTTGATTGGCGCGGTTTTTGAGAACGATTTGTCCTTCCTGTGCAACTAGTGGTGGGGAGTCTCTTTTTGTATGCGTTTATGATTGCTTACCCTCTTCGATTGAGTTACTGCACTAGCGTCACTAGTGGCTCTACTTCAGAGCGATTTGTCGGCGCTGTGAGCACGACTACCACCCTATGCTTGCCCACCAGCTCCTCTTCTCGAACTTACACTGGGCTGGTAGTTGCACGCGGCTGCCGGTGGCGGATGCAAGCACACAAGCCGCACCGTGCACAAACCGAACTGGTCTGGACGATGTGGGCCAGCTGCTGCGCCCTCAAACCTGACTGTTTATCAAAGGAACCGCCCGAAATACCCTTAGGCCCTTAGCGGCCTTCGTCATCTGCGACACTTTGCCCGCAGTGGCGATGCGTGTCCGAGCAGAGACCGGAACTGGTTTCCTCCTAAGGCATCTCTGGACGCTAAACGGTAGGTGCTCTCGGACCGGGTGCGACTTCTGAGTACCGAAGGAATGGAGGGCGTGGGGCCTCACACTAGCCGAACGGTAAATCTGCCCTAGCCCCGGAACTGGCAAACAGCATCCGAGATTCTCGGGCGTTCCGAGGGGTTTCCGAGCTCCGTTGCTCGCATTCCTGAGATGCATGTTGGCTGCTGCATTTTTGGGTTGCCAACGAGGTGTGCGCAGAAATCTTCAAAGGCTCAGAATGATTCAGGGCGCAGACACCACTCGCGACCAGCCCAAAGCGGCGTGTTCCGACTGAGTAACCCTCTGAAAGTCATGCGTTCCGAAGAGCGCAGAGAGGTCGAGCTTTGGGATGGGCATCATCTCCTCCCAAGATTATCACGTCTTGTGCATCAGTGCATCTAAATTAGATTGCGTAGGGTGTAGTGGATGAGGGCCAAGAGGTGTTAGTGCATTGGGAAGACCGTCCACAAAACTAAGCCACAAGAGCCATAGCTATAACAGGAAAGGACGAACCAACGAAGCACCAAACTCATCAATTAGAAGCCTGCTCCCACAAAGCCCTGTGTCGCACCTTCTTGCGCTGCGGCACCGTCCCTCCAACATGGGCAACGAGCCCAAACTGCTGCGGATCTGGGCCATTGAAACACGCGAAAAACAAGTCCCATGCGGGACTTTGCCCAAATAAGTTTTTTCTATCTTGGTGTTGCCAAGATGTCGGAAGCATATCTGAAAGTCCGAGGTTTCCTTACTTACTTCCGAAACTACTCGTTCGCACACTCCTGTCCTGAAAGAACTCTCTCTTCCCGCCTCTGTTGATGTCACCGTTGCTTCCATCTATGATACATGCTGCTTTTCTGCGAACTAGGATTTGGACTCCAACCGCTTGCAAACAATAAATTTTCTGAGGTCCGTTTGGCATCCCCTTACCCTCACTTGCGTGTGGGCATGTGGTGTTGACACGGTTTCAGCAGCAGATGTGGCGAATTCGAGGCTCAACATGCAGACTGCACAGCACATGCAAGCAGAACATGACATAACGGCATCCATTTCCTGCTTCCCGGACCAGATCCCTGACAACACAACGGAACACCCTGAAAAGGTAGGAAAATGCAAGGCGGCGCCTGTGGTCTAACTACACTGGAAAGGCTGCCGAGCATGCAAGAAGCCTCTGAGACGACATACGTTGGGTATCTATCCATGCTACCTCTGGCCAACCGTCTGCCCATTTAATCAGTCTACCATGTAAACTCGAGTGCTGTTATGTTGTGTCCCCACACACACACACTCTCCCTCTCTGTCGCGACCAAACGACTGCAACGACAACTCATCAATGTGAACTCTGCTGGTACAGGTGCTAACCCTCTTCACACCTGTACTCACTCGTACCATCCATTGCGTTGATGCCCGTGCGCTGGACTACCGCTATGCTGACTAAACTTATGGTATCTTGCGGTGTAAACCAACAAAAGCGAATGCATTGCACAACACTATTGCCGTCGCACGTCCTTCTATTGTTACCAGTGCTGTTCTCCTTCGAAGCCCACTCCTTAAGCCGAGCTCTGAGCTCGTAGTACTTCTGCGCCATGAGCGCGTTCACACGTGGGATCCCGCCTGTCAGCTGTGGCTTGGCGAGGCTTTGTCTTGGGCAACGGCCCTCCCCAACTCCACCTAGACTTCCCTTACACATCTTCGTTTCGCCCAAGTGGCACTGCGAAGCATGTTAAGGCGCAAGTTGCGGGCCCAATGCAAGTCAGCATCCCCACGCATGCCTAGCCAAAGCCTTGCCGTCCCGAACTCTGACAGGTAACACGATCTTGCTTTTCCCTCAGCGGACAGACATACAAAATGCCATTGAAGTGGCAGCCTGGGTGTTTTGGGCTGCGCCCCAGGCAGCAACAAGTACTGCGCAAAGGGAGTCTGAAATTTCCACCTCAAGCCTAGAATCCTAATTCATCCTAAAAAACTAGCAGTAGTCGTCGTGGTTCAAGTACGCCTGCTGCTGCGGAGTTAAAGGGGTGGTTGTAGTTGACGAAGTGGCCCACACGCAGCGTTGGGGCAATTGGTGGCAGGTCTGTTCTGGTTCTGCAGGGGAAGGAGCCTGGTGCAACGACCCCTCAAAAAAAAATCACAGGGAACCTAGAGTTCCTGGAACAGAAGGGAAGAATCTGTGAAGCTCGTCTGTAGTTGCACTTGCTGTCGCTGCTGCTGTTGCAGGAAAGGAGTAACACAAGAACTGACGGGGAAGTTGTAGCAATAGCCGAAAAAGTGGCAGTAGTGGCGGTTCAAGAGTCAGTTACCAGTCGTCAGCAGCAGTCGTCTCGAGCGTGCACTTGCAGTTGTAATCGGGGTTGTCGTAGCAATTATAGTTGCGGAAATGATTGGCACTGCAGTTGTTGATGTGTTCTTCTTGTCATGGTCTGGTTTCGGGGGGACGGAGTCGAAACAGTATTTCAGATCCCTGGGTTCCATCCCACTCCACACCTCAGTACGTGCTGCTTGGCAGCACCACTCGGTGCGACAGGGGGCGCCTAACGGCGGCGGAGTTTTACCTTCGGCATCTGTCCGGACGTGAGGTTTACAGCGTAGCTCTTGGCATGATTGTTTCCTTGAGATGCACTTGCTGCTTTTGCGGCCCATCGAAACGACGGATTGCCAGCACGGTGCCTGTTGCCACAACAACCCTACGATGTTGGCGGCAGGAGTTGAAATCTGGTGCCTGAAATGCACGTCTCGTCTCAGATCAGGGCTTCACACAGAGCTTCAACGCCCCTCTGCAAGCAGGCAGCACAGGGGCGCAATTGATGCAATGAAACAAACCCCAACTCCACGCACGCGCCAACAGAACAAACACAGAGCGAGAGAGAGAGAGACAAAGAGACACAGAGAGAGAGAGAGAGGCGCGAACAGAACCCACTGACACACACACACACACACATACGTCTCAGGTAACCTGGCGCTTCGCGAGACAAGCATCTGCTCGTCCGCTGTCATGACTCAATGTTGGAGTGCACTCAAAGGAGATTTTGCTTGACTGTTGATTGATTGGTTGACTTCGAAAGCCGGTCACAGTTGCACATGCCTGGCGATGCTGCAACTGTGACATGCTAAACACGACAAGCAGTTGGACAACATAATCGACAGCAACAATCTGGTAATCGAAATGTGCCAGGTGGCCCTGTTCTGACACGATGGCTGCAGAACTGTAAAGCATGCGATGCAGGGCCCCTTTGCGGCCTACCTTTGGCTTTAGAAGGACTTCCCGCTCCTCGGCAACGTCTACTGCATGATCTGACTTAAACAGATCCAAGCAGCCTTAAGTGCAGCCTTACACAAGGATAAGCCTTACACAAGGATAAACTTTACGGTTGGACTGGCAAACTATGCTTTTCCTTGCTCAAGATAGATATATATATATATAATAGATATAGATATCTTTCCTGGGCCCTGCACCGCAAGAGACGGGGCCCTTGCTACGGCACGATCCTGGGTGCGACGGGCTATGTCCGAGCCGACCCCAAGACGCGCTCTCGAGTGAAACCTTAAACCGTGGCCGAGTCATCTCCGAAGAAAGCATGATACCTCCCTGCAAATCAGCTTTCATGTTTCGAGTCTGATCCGGGCCCTCTACCGGCACCCTAAACCCCCACGCCTTGAATTGAGGTCAATTCAAAGCCTTGGAAGGCACGGTGCCAAACTCAATGGCCTCGTGCGTTTGCATCCCATCAGATGTCCATCACACACTGACCTTCTCCATCCTCTCCTTGCCAGACTTGCATTGGTCAGGATGTGAGATTTAGAAGTTAGAGGCCTTGGATGCGGCCATAGCTAGAGACACCCATGTCTACGAAATCCTGCCCTCGGCTTTGTTCTTCCAAACTCTCTGCGCACCACACATCACAAAGCAAGAGTATGTCTTCCTGAATCCTCAGACGGAAGCATCTGTGCCCTCCACCTGACCTAGCTCCCAACCAAAGCATCGTACCAGCCAAGCATCCATTTGGTATGTCCGTTTCCTCTCCTCAGGTGCGAGCGCTTCCAGCATAGTTTCCGGTAGTTTCCTATCATTGACCACTCAGCTATGACCACAGTGAATAATGCTGCTGATGATGCTGCTGCTATTGCAAAGAAATTAAGGAGTATGGAAACATTTCTGCCATGGCACAACCACGGGGACTACACCTACTACTTGCTGCGTGCTACTGACCACTAACTGCTTGCTACTTACTTAGTAGACACTGAGAATTGCCTTCATACTACTCACATATTGCTCACACACTAAGACATACTACCTGGCTACTACTCACTGCTCACTACTACTTACTACCTACTACGTACTCTTACTACTACTACTCCTACTTCTACTCACACTGGTACTGTCCCTAGTCATACTCCCTGCTCCTACTCCTCCTGCTCTACTAGTACCACAGCTCCTACTACTGCTACTACTGCTGCTACGGCTACTGTTGCTACTGCTGCCACCACCAACACCACCACGACGACTGCTGCTGCTACGGCTGCTACTGCTTCTTCTTCTACTTCGACCTCTACCTCTACCTTCTACCTCTACTTCTACCTGCATCTGTACCTGTAGAGCCATCTCTGCCTCTGTCTCTACCTCTACTTCTTCTACTACTACTACTACTATTACAAGTGCTACATCATCCACTAGTACTACTACTACTACTGCTACTACTACTACTGCTACTGCTACTGCTACTGCTACTCCTACTACTCCTACCACTCCTACTACTCCTATTGCTCCTCTGCTCCTACTACTACTGCTGCTGCTGCTGCCACTACTACTACTACTGCTACTACTACTACGACTACGACTACTACTACTACTACTACGACTACGACTACGACTACTACTACTACTACTCGACTACTGTGACTACTGCCCACCACCGCACCGCTACCCGCTACCAGTACAGCTATTGCTACTGGTCTTGCTTCAGCTATTGCTGGTACCTAGCCAGTCGATGATTGTGATCATCATTGCGATGCATGCTTCTCTCCTCTCATTCTGACTACGATGAACCTGCTTAGCCTGCATCGACACCGCATACACTGCCACACATGTGATGCCCGAACTATCTCCATAACTCCGAACGAGCCCCAACCATGACAATACTTGCACGCCAGCTGCGACAGGTGCGCGGGATATGGCGGACTGCAACAGGCTCGCATTCGGGGGTGACGGCTGGAATGGGGGGCTGCATTATCGTGCAATTTGCCGATGCCTGTGCGGGCAATGGACGTGTCCACTCTTTGGGGCATCGTTGCTGTCTGCTTGTGGAGGGACGCAAGCTCCACACTTACATGGCGTTACACACAAGCATGACCAAATCAAGAAAGACAGCCACGAGCACGTCAGAGAAAACGCACTCACGCACACCATGTCCCATGGGTCCCATAGCTTTCGTTGTTCGTGCCCTGAGCACGGCCTTGGCGAGGAATCGCAGCTGAAGCCTGGAATACGGGTCTGTGGGGCACTACAGCAACGGGTAACGAAATGAACACGGGATGGGAATCGGAATAAGCATGAGTCCGGGGAGACCTGGTACGAGTAGTTATGCTGGACAAGCTCTGAGAAGTTGTAGCGTCGAGACTCTTGGTAAAACCACGGCGTTCAGGAGAAACCGAAATCCATTCTTGTCCATGCGATTTGGCTAGCTGATTCGGGGTCCAGGCCCTAGAACTCACAAGCGCAAAGCCCCAGCTCCTTCAGACTTTCCAGCTGGGAGGCCGGATGCGAATCAAGATGTCTGTTCCAGCAAGTTGCACCTTATCGCACATTGTATCGGGCCCGGTGCTTCGTTGCAAGATAGCGCACAGAAACATCTAGTGCAATTGCAAGCGGATGCTCCCAGAAAGGTCTGGGTAAGTGTGTTCTCCCCTTCGGTTCGATGTCTACCACTCGAGGATGCCACTGTCTCATAAGCCGTCATCTCCGGAAGGTTCTCAAGGTCCTCCAGATGCCGCCAGTGGAGGCAGCAGCATGTGACTCATGACGATTCGCCCTCATGTTTCGTCTCCGGCTGGTACTTCTACACTACTCCTCTCAACTCTTCCACCAACGAATTCAGCTCTAGGTAGCGGTGATTGGATAGATCGCCACGAGTGCCGTGCAACACTCTCCTGATCCACGAGATTTTGGTTCACGGCGTTGTGACTCAATGCTTCCAGACAAAACTCCAGTGCGTTCATCATGACATGGAAACCACTCATCCTTGAACTGCACTTCGTCTCAGTTCGAGGCTTCGTTCGATGCTTCGGACTTGAGGCTTCTCTGTCTCTCTCTCTCGCTCCTCTCTCTGCCAGGTCGGCGCCTCCAATCACTGGGGTGGTTGAAAGGCAGGCAGAGTTGGGAATAGCTTTGGCCAAGCCTAAACGGTCCTAAACTCAGCATACAGAACCCTAACAGCTTCGCAATCGCACAAAACCCCAAGACAACTCAAGAAGACCAAGAGCCGCCTCAAACCCTGAACCCGAAACACCAAGGGCTCTTCTCCCAAAAACAGAAGCTGTCCCGGAGCTGCCGCTGATATTCGCCCAAAGCCTGAAAGGCTTTGAGAGGTGATTCCTACCATCTACGATTCCTTGTGTGGCCATGCTGCTCTTCTTCTGTTACTGTTGCGAGTAGCTCTGAGGCTCCGGCGACGACGACTACTACTACTACTCCTACTGCTGCTGCTACTACTACTACTGCTGCCACTACTACTACGACGATATTTGCCAAGGCCGAGCAGGAATCCTCAAAGTCTTGAAGTGTCTTTAGAGAGCTTCAGACCCTCAACTCAAGAACCTCTACGACTCTACGTATACGACCCGTTATGGGCAGCGTTTGCTCAACATCTGTCATTCTGGTGAAAATACATGTGCTAGTCAAGCTGAAACAAACCCGAGCACTGCGTAAAGGAGATCGTAACAAGGCCTGCGTCTTCTCGCCCTTCTGCATGTGCAAGCGGAAAGTGATCGCTGCATCCGGCCCCTTGCAGGCAGAGTCGCTACGATGCTGCGGCGGCCACAACCGTGATCGCCCTTAGCCCACCTTCTTCGTCAGGAACTGCAAACCCGCGCGCCACCGTGCGATGCGGCCGCCCGAGGCCCTGAGGCCGCTCTCCACAAAACGAGGATAAAACGGAAGCGGTTCAGGGTTTAGGGTTTTGGGTGAAGGCCTCAGGGCGAAGGATTTTCAGATGTCTGTGCAGTCTGTGAACCGGGCAAGCTGAAAGCCAGAACCCCAGGACAACCTCAAAGGCGTGGTCAAGGGGCCCTGGGGGGGCCTTGCTAGCATGGCGTAAAATGTAATTTTTCTCGGCGGCTGCAAGGGTTGTAGTACATTACAGCATATCAAATTTAAGTGTAAGAAGCCCAAGTTTCTGGATCCCCACAACAAAGCTCTTTTTGGGCGCCCGGGCTTGTCCAGCAAGAACCTGGCTGCCGAGCTGTTGTCAACCTGGGTTTCGGTACGTGGCTGAGCTTGATGCGTTTTAGGGTTTGGAGTGCGGGGTTTCCGACTCTCACAGCTTGAACAATCCGGGCGAGGCATCGCCATAAACCGGATGGATTTTGACACTTTTATACTCGCATCTGTTTGGGGAAAAGTGTTCATGGACCCTTCCCTGTGTGGCTGCGAGATGTATCAGTCATTCAGGCTGCCGTGGGTCCACTCAAAAAGCGTGTGACTCAAGTATGGGCATCTCAACAAAAATCTGGCTAGGAGAAGCCCTCAAAAACCCTAAACCCTTTTGCACCAGGCTTTCCCCCAAACCCTCCACCTAAAGCCTCTTCCTCATGATCCCTCAGTCCCGCCTCCAAGCGTTCCGAGGCGCCTGCTAAGTCCAACACCTCCGAGCTCAAGGGCTTAGGGTTGTTTTTGAGGGCTTAGGGCCTATAGGGTTTAGGGCTTAGGGGTCGTTTGATCTCCGGGCTGTTGTGCGGAGGCCCTTCTTCCATCTGCTAGGCCTGCTGGGGTCGAGAATTCCGTTAGCGCGAGCTCGCAGAAAGACCACCACTAACCTAACGCCGTGCATAGATCCGGGGCTCCGGCCGACAAGAAAAGAGCCACTCGCAGTACACAATCTATCGCCATCATCACTCCACAAACACCGCACACACCCACGTTTGGCTCTTGACAGGACGACCTGACAACATTCGTAGCTTGAACCAGCCAGGCCAGAAAGCAAGATCCCAGGTGCACCCTCACCTGGAAGGGCTTGGGTTTCGGGCTCAGTGGGTTTTGTAGCTTTGGGCTTTCATTGTGCCGCCTGACACTGAAGTATTCGCAAAACCCTGGTTTACCTTCGCTTCGGTGGGGAGCCCCTGTATTTGCAGATAGCAAAGCGGGGGTTCTTTCTTCAAAGGAGGGTGCGCTCTTGCAGGATAGAAGTAGGCCGCCAAGCGGCTCTCCTCTAGCCTAATCGGATGGCCGAGCAGACGGCACCTAGGGTTTCTGTTCGGGCATTCCAGGCGACGATTGTCTCTGTCTGCAGTTTCCACCTCTGCTTCTCAGTGAAGCCCCAAAGGTTTGCCTTCATGATGTCTTTGTCGCTCATGCCGTGCTTGCGCCTGAGCTGCAGGGCTCCCGGCGAAAACAAGGGTCTTCCGGTTGGGACGTGGATGCATCGGCACTGGAACCCAGACAACGTCCTATACCAGATTGCTCAGCGCAACGTTCCTGCCATGTCCAGTCGGCACTCCCAAAGCATCGATGCACTCCGTGCCCAAGCCAGGCATAGTGAATGGCGAGTGGTAAAAGGCACAGCAAGGGACCCTACAGTGAACCCTAAACAGTAGGATCACATGGTGCTTTAACTTCGGGACGGGCCACAGGAGATCCACCTTTTCCTTCATGAGCCTCAGGTTCACTGGGTCCGACTTCTCGTCCCACTCCTCCTGCACCTGCAAAGCTCCAGCCGAAGCTCTGCACTCTGAAGTCCAAAACCTCGTGGAAAAACCCAAAACCCTAACCGCGGCCCGAAAGGGCCCGAAACATCCTCACTCTTTTTGAGTCGCGGGCTGGGGCCGAAGCATCATGCTCTGCTCTCTGAACCCTTTCCCCCCCCCCCCTCCCTGAACCCTTAAAATCCGAGCGGAGTTCCGCAGCGAGCTCGTGGCCTCAACCGCGTGCGTCTTCTCCGTCGTCAGCTCCTTTTTGGGTGGGGTGATTTCTTTAGCCTGGGCCTAGGGTTTGCTGCAAAACGGGCTACGAAAAGGTTGCTTCGGGCTTGCCATGGGGGTAACGAAACGAGTTTGGGGAGAGCTTTTGCAAGCTTTCGGGACTGGGGGTGGGCGGTTTTGGAGCCTATTTCAGCTGGCCAGCAAGGTTGCATTCAGCCTGACGAGTGCACCCAAGCCCAAAATCCCAAGAGCCTCTTAACCCGGAGCCATGCAGACTACAGTTGAGAAGGGCTTCAAGATGTAGTCAATCGCGAGACTGAAGACCCGAATGATGAAGCTTGAAGCAATGGGACCATTCGGAGATCTTTGAGACCGAACCGGGGCTCGTGAGCCGTGGCATTCTCCACGTCGTGCTGCGTGGCGCAGGGCATCAGATCCGTGCAGGTGGCGGTGACCCAGTACCTGCTATGATGTTTTGGCGGTTTCAAGGCCTGTTTGCTTTTACTGCACTCGTTGAAGAGTTTCGCGAGCACTCGCACACCAGAAGGGAGAGATGGACCAGACCGGCATGGCAGTGCTGTGCGGTGCCTGTACGACAAATTTACACACGGACGGCGTGGCTGTGATTGGGGTCACTGCGTGGTCTCATCGACATCGGGCAGCTGCATAGCACAGAAGACCTCGGCAGCAGTCTAGCGGCTGGCTACTCTCAAGCAACAATTCTCTTGCCTTTGAGAGAAGTGTTGTTCAACCATTCCTGGCCTAAGAGCAATGATACTTTGAAGCAGGAGAGACATCCCCCGTCATCCCCCTCCCTGCGTTTGGGCTCTTTGGTTGTGTCCACAATCCAGGAGCACGACGATCTTGCAGCCCTGGACTCCTTCTGGGGACTCTACTCACAGTCCTGCCACCGATCAAGGCCCCAGCTCCCGCGGTGATCACGCCGGCAGGGTGGTCCTCTCAAAGAAGTTTAGGACTTGAGGGTTTGAGGGTTTGGGTCCTTGAGTTACAGAGCGGTCACGGCTCGGATGTTCCGCGGTTTTCTACCCCTGTAAACTTCAACACCACGCCAGGCGTGGAATGTTCTACAAACGATCGCTCTCAACCCGTCGAAGTGTTGCCATCTTCGAAAACTCAGGGGCTTTGAGGGCGTTGGGGTCTGAAAGGCTTCCTTTTGGCTACCAGACGGCTCCGCCTGGGTTGACTTAGGGTCCCCCCGGTGGTCCGGATATTCCAAGTGTGTATCCGTGGCTGCTTTTGAAGGACTGTTCACCTCCCTTCGGCTGAAGCAGAAGGAACTACAATGTTACAGTGCAAGGCACAGCCCCGACATCTCAACCAAATAAATCACTTATGCGATATCAGAAGTAACCGTAACCAAAACAAATCATGGGAATACCGATTAGGACAATAAGCAAATAAGAAGAACATTCAACAGCGCAACCTTGTCATGCCAGCGATCTTTTGTAAGGAAGGGCTAATGGCTACCGGAATTGAAGGGGTCGGCGACCTGGCCCGCGGCGTCCACTTCCTGGCAAGCGCAGCTTCTGGGCTCAGAGACTGGGGCTTAAGGCCCAGAGTGTCGGGCGGACCAATCGGAGTTAATGTTTCTTGGCTCCAGGATAGCTCACACTTCTTCGTTGTACCCCCACCACCACCACCACGACTACAACTACCACCACTACGACTACTACGACTACTACGGGTGCAACGACGACCACGACCACCACCACCACCACCACCACCGCCACCACCACCACCGCCACGACCACCACCACCACCACGTGTAACCACTGCTCACTACTACTACTCCTGCCTCTGCTAAACTACAACCAGCACCTCCTTTTGCTGATTACTCGCACTGTGCTCTTGCCACAACTGCAGAAGTGCTCTGAGTTTCTGTCCAATCCTGCACAAACTCAAAGCCCCGAGTCTGAAAACTCCAAGCCAGCAAAAACCTCGAAGCGGTCTTTGGCCTGAACCACGGGCTGCCATTCGGCGCTGAGCGTGACGCTGCCGTTCTTGCCTTCAGAATCTGTTGAGTTTGGAAGCGTGCTCACGGTGCCCGTCATGTGAATGATTGACAGAGAGTGACTGAAGCTGGGACAAAGACAAAGACAGCGATGGATACAGAGGCACAGACACAGACAGACAGTGAGACAAAGGGACACAGAGATGGAGACACCGAGAGATGCACACGGCCTTTCTGGTCGAACTCATCGCGAAGCGACACGGTGACCTTCTTCTCCTTGCCCCATGTGGCCTGAAACTGAAACTTAAAAAGTGCCAGGGCTGAGCCCAAGCCGAAGCCCAAGCGGAGGCTCCCTCAACCGACCGAAGACGCCCTTCAGGCTTCGAGGCTTCGGGGGACCCTACTGAAGAGGTCTGAGTAACTTGCAATACCTAGTTCCCATGTGGACCCTATATAGACATAAAAATATACCCCCAAGCCGTGCTTAACTATCAAAGCCCCTATAGTCAACAGCTTCACGGTCAAACGGGCGGCCAACAACTCCACAGGAACGCTGACTCTGCCCAGGAAGTCGTCTCTGGTGATAAAGTCCTCAGTGCTGGGCGGGCGGAGGCCTGGAACCAAGATGTGAGTTCTGGAGATCTTCAATAGTCAAAAAATGGGCCACATCAACCTTTGGAACAGCAACGCAGCTTTCTGGAGCAACATGGTTTGGTCGTTCCTCCGTCGTTGTGATGGGTTTGTCGCTCGACATGGCAGTCCAGCACGGCAGAAGTATAATATAACCAACAGAATCCAACAATGGAGATTCAAGTGTAGGGTGCAGGGCTCGGCCGGTCTTCGTGCTTCACCCTCAGCATGGCAGATTACGATTTCTGATCCGTCGCGTTGCGTGGTCGTAGAGCTCAATCCAGATCCGCTGGTCGTGCAGCGAGGTGATAGGAACCGACCTCACGTTTAGCCCTGGTGTACAAAGCCAACGAGCGACAACTACTCCAGACGCTTAACCCTGTCTCAAACCCGAGCAACTGGAAAACACCGTCCCGTTCCCATCTACGCCGTAGATTCTACGGCCTTCGGCCTGCCACGCGGGATTCCCCGAGGCTGCACCACTTTAGCAGACTGTAGTTTCTCTGGCGGTGGGACTTCACGTGTTGCCAAACGATATAAAGCATGGTTTCTCACATCTGCTTGTGAAATCTCGGGAGAGGCAGCAATCCTATCGCGCACATCAAGTACGAATGACTAGGAGGATCCGCGTTTATCGCCGAATTCCCCCAGATATCTACAAGTCCTTCGTATCATCCCCAACCCACTACACTGAGCAACCATGAAAAGCGAACACTGCCAGTCGACCTCTAAACTGACATGAGTCTGGCGGCACATTGCACTATTGCCTGTTTCCGAATTAATTAACCGGTACTACTCGTCTTTTAAGCTCCTTCACAGCATTGCGTCACCAACGAGGCTGTGAGCAAAGGAAACTCCAACCTGTCAGCCTAAGAGTGCCTGTGGTTTGGGCCGTGGGGTGCCAAGCCGTCCAAGTGTGCCAAGCTGCAGCTTGTAGTTGAAGACTGGCGAGAGAGTCCTGGGTCACTCGCTCTTGATGGTGTCAAGAAAATTGAATTGAACATGTCGTCGTCCGTGGAGATGCCATTGTGCCTTTGGGCCAGCCTTGCTTACCCCTGTGACGAGTTCGTACTTGGTGCCATGCACCCTGAAGCCGAAGCCCAAGTTCCATATCGTCTGGTCCGAGAAACATGCCCACCAAAGCCAGCTACAAATCCAACACCGAGCCAAGTCGCTTGTACTGCGTCTCTGACCGGAAGACGTGTGCCCCAATCCGCACCTTCACCTCGGGTGGGTTCGTCGCGGCCGATGACGATTCACAGCTTGTGGTGGCTGCGTACGGCGACGAGCACAACGGTCCTGCCCGCGACAAGGGCTCCCTCCTGTCTTGCGATCGATTGATCCACTAACCTAAAGGTCGAGAAATGGAGCGTAGGCCTGGTGGAAACATGTGGAAACATGTTTTCGGTGGGTCCGGATGGGTGATTCCCGAGGGTTGCCGTCGATCTCGACCCCATCGGACCCCTTACTTTCGCACCCTGCTCGGGGCATCTCTTTGCCGAGCTCAAATGAAGCTCCCTTTCGGACCCTGTTCACCGAGATATATCGAGGGAATATGAAAAATCTACTGCTGCTACTACAGTACCACCACTGCAGCTTGCAACTGCCACTGCAACGGCGATTACGACTGCTCCCCTTTCACGCGACCAAGAACCGGAAGGCCAGCAAGAACAACCAATCAAAGCCCACTCTATGCCGGCAGCACCAAGTCACATAGGGGTCTGAAGTGCCCTTGCCGAAGAAGTTCCTGGGGTCAGCGACGGGCTTATACTGCCGGTCGGGTGGACGCGGGCTTCCACTGCTACAACTCACACAAGGCGCAGGGCCAGGTGTGCTAGGGCAATCTGTGACAAGACTTCCTTTGGGGTCGGTGGGCTCGAGATGCATGGCATCGAAAGCTGCCGAAAAGAAACCAACGAGCGCACTGGACAAGGCTTTCAACTTCTTTAAGTATCAATTTTGGTTGGTTGCCAGGGGGCGTGTCCATCGCCAGCAAGTCATTCGCATTCCAGACCGTAACCCAAAGAATTCCTGACGTGAGCTTGAGACTTAATCTTTGTGGCGGCGGTGCAGGCCCTTCGAAATCCTGAATCACGAACCCGGTGACGCTGAGATCCTGAAACCTCTCCTAGGAGCATATGACTCACTTTGCGTACACCAAGCCGCCTTCAGGGGGCGGACTCACGATGGAGAAGAGATCCACTTGGGATATCAACCTCAGCTGAGAGGACGGGTGCGTGATGGTGCGCGGATTGAGACAAGGAGTCTTCGGGGGAGGCCCTTTGCCCCGCACGCCGATGGTTGGAGAGCTGGTCCGTCCCTTTCGGCGCTCACACTCGGACAAGCCAGGCCAGGTTATTGGTGCTGAGTCGGTTGCGGTGAGACCTAGGTACGAGCTTGATTGTAACAACCACTGACCAGGAAAGTGCACGAACTGAGTTTGCGAACAATCACTCTCATACCATAAGTTGCTAAAGGAGCCTGAAAGTGGGTCTCGGGTTTACAGTCCCTTTGAGAGATGTCCGGCAAGCCGAGACGCTTGAATCCGCGGTATCTGGGCGCCACGCATGAGCTCGCCAGCACACCTCGCTGCGTTGTCGAATCTTCGCAGAATCTCCACAACAGCTGAAAATGCGTTCGAAAGGTGGCAAGGACCAAGAAACAGCCTGTGGGCTTGCTGTTGTCGGACGTTGTTTGGGCGGTGCTGTGCCCACAGTATGTGTCGCAGAGTCTACCATGTAAACCCGCGATACCGACAACCGATGACGCATGAACCCTACTCCGCGCAGCGTTCTGCCCAAGATCCAAGCCAAAACTCGAAACCTTGAGCCGTCCGCGCTCTGCTGCCCAGGCCACTTGTAAAGACGTCCATGATGCGTCGGTGAATGATCTCGGCACGAACATCCAAGATCTACAGCAACGAGCCAAACCAACTTCTGCAAGAACGTTGTTCTCGGCTGGTGCTCTTTTCTTGAAGGCTTTATCTTCCACGAAACGGGTCGACTGCATAAGCGAAAGCCACCCTCTTGGATTTGGTGGCTTTCGAGGTCAGGCCTGGGAGCTTGGGCCCCGGCACTCATGTTCAGGAGGTCGGAGCCCGTCCCGGCAAAGTTCAACTCCATCTCCGGGGCATCCAGGAAGAATAGCCCTGGCGAGTCCCAATCCCCCTGCAGAACACCAAAAACAAAAACACTGCTGGTCCAAGTCCAAGCCACGCACACCCTTGAACATGGGCGGATAGGAGATCCTTTGCTGATCCATGCCAATTTCGGGTGCAACAGCCATGGCTTGCTTGCAGGAAAGGTTGAGAAAGGACTTTGCGCTCTGCACTCTGCAAGCCAGCGTCATATGGACAAGCTCCACCAGCAGCCTCAGCTGACAACGACAAAGCTGGCGTCCCAGCTGCTGCTTGCTCTTGGAACTGCACTGTGATGGTATTCAGGTTTTAATTACACTGATCCTATTTTTCCATTGCTTTGTTGATCCTTTGCCATGCTATTGAACCCACTGGTTCTGGCTCTTACAACTAACCTCTTCTTGTCTGCCTGCCCTTGCGTAGTGTCGCTGCCGGCCAGCCTCTGATGATGTATTCCACACTTGATGTAATGATCACAGCCCAGTCTATGAGCGTTTTACGTCATATAGAACCCTTTACCTCAGGTCTGGCTGTCGGAACGCCCAGGCAATGAATTGCACGGTGCATGACACAAGGCATGCTCTCCCCCTTCGTTTGACAAGGCCTTCTGTTTGGGGAGCCTGGAGCTGCAGGAACCCTCCTCAGCCCTGGGAGGAGCAGCCAGAAATGCTTCCAGAGCGCTGCCCCTTCATCACCATGCCTGCACTGCGTCAGCGCAAGGCTTCTCTACTACCCTCCACAGATGCGAACCCGCTCCGAAAGCACATGTGCTCAGAACATACCAGCGCCCCTGCAAACTCCAAAGCTGCTGGTGCCCATGGGCCCCTCAGCTCTCCCTCTGGGCACCACATGAGGTGGGCCACACCCGCTCGTCAACACATGCTCATGCTTTACAGCATTCACCCAAGCCCAGAAAATCTTTGTTTGAGGACTCTACTGTCTTGACATAGCTCTCTGCGAGATCGATTTAGCATGCATGTGCTCTTGTTGTCTTCTGCAGCCTCATAGTTCGCTTCATTTACATATTTGGTTTCAGACCGCTACAGCTCACGAATTCTTCCCAAAATCATGGCGGATCTTTTGTTTAGAACGGATGATCAAAACGGTCGGGATAGGATTTACGGTCTAGTTCTTCCGGCCAACTCCTCTCGAAAGCCGCGCCTTGGACGCCCATCTCGGCCCCGGCGACTTTGAAGATAACATTGAGGTCTGCGTTCCACTCCTTCAAGGCTAACACCCGGACTGGCGAGATGAGGTTCGCTTCTCTGTTTCTTGGGTGGGTGCGGACTGTGCCTTGCAGAAATCCGTACCGTACGACTTGGGCTGAGTTTGATCTACAGTGAACTTGCGCGGCGCACCCATGGAAACGAACCGAGGCTAGGGAAGCTTGGCGAGGAGACCTCTTGTCGGATCCTCAACAAGCCCCGAATGAGCCAGCAGCAGTAGCCGGCCCAAATTTGCGAACCCAATAAAGAAGCCCAAATGACAGGATCCTCACTAGAAGTATCCCTAAATAAGGTACTCCCAGTTTCTGAAACCCCCGAATTGATAGCGGGGCACGAAGCGGCAGCGAAAGACTATGTTCTCGCACATGCCTTCGGCAGTCTTCTCCTGGCCCAAGACGGTCAATGCGATGAACACAGGACATTGAGCCTCAAGACGCTCGACTTCCTATATATTCCAAACATAACAATCCTTGCTCATCACTTCGCGGCAGCATAACGGCGAGCAGCCAGGCAAAAAAACTCGAAGCCCCGGCACCTTGCGATCGAAGATCTTGATGCTTGTGAACTGCACCGCCTCATCCCCTGTCAACTCTCGATTCGAAGCGCATCACGGAAACAAAATCGTTGTCAAGGGCTTGTTGGCAACTCTATGACTCTATGACTTCAATTGCAACCGCGGCATGAATCAGGGCAACGTGCAAGCTCGGCCTAAGTGACACCGATCCTTGTCGAAGTCAGCACCCTGCGCTGCGGCTGGGCTAAGCCAAAGGATTTGACTGCTTCTGTAAGATAGGGCAGTAGGCCATAGGAGGATCCAAGCCCACCTAATCACTACATGAACAGCTGGAGTACCAGGTCTTCGGTTGCTGCTTACAGTCTTCACGTACCTTCAGCTAGCTTTCCGCTTGCTAAGAAGAGATCTTGTTTCGTCAACCTTCATTCTGACCGTTCTGGCTCGCCTGTAGCTGCGACGGCAAAGCTGAGCGGACCATGGGACCGATCTCCTTCGTGATCATCTCATGTGCCTAGCGAAAGCATGGAGCAACGGCCGTGGAGACGATTCTGGTGGACGGTGAGGAACTGTGCTGAGTGAGGAGGGCAGAGGAACCAGCTCTTGCCCAAGCGGCCCAATGCGAGATCCGGGGCCACAGGAAACTCAAGATCTCCTGAGGGCTTTGGGGCTTGGAAGTTCGGATTTAAAATTTAGCGACACTTGGGGTCAGCGAGTATCAGAAACACAGCTGGAAACATCCAAATCCAACTCTCGCCAATTCCCAAAGCTCTGTCTGCGTGTTAGCCGGTCGAGCCGTCGCACAACCGCTGAAGAATCAAAGCAGGGGCACGTTGGCCGGCTCAGCGATTGGCGCGATATAACCTGCAGTTCACTAGCGAGGAGCTTCGACTTCGACTTCCAAGCTTCCGGAAGGTTCAAAGAAGAAGCTCCCCCTCCAACGCCCCAAACCCGCTCAAGCTGGGCCTTTGGGCGTGTCCAGCGAGATGCTTTCATTTGTGGGCTTCTGACCCACGTTCATGGAGTTGGTCCTGGGCTTGAGAAGCGAGACTTGCAAAAGCACCCGTAAATGCCGCGCGTATGTGCCTGTGAGCGTTCGCATGTTAATGGCAAAGGTCCCTCAGGAACAAGGACCCCACGACCCAATTTTGGCTGAGCTGCAACTGGCTCATCCCGCGCGAGTAGCCACCCGGGTCGGCACCAGTTTTGAGCTCCACATCTCGGGCAGGGATTCGAGACATGGCCACGAGCTCTTACAACCTTGCAGTCCGAAGGCATCTAAATATACATAAATGCCACCAAGTTCTCTGCACAAACGTAAGATGGAACAGCAGAAGCAGGAGGAGCATTCGCTGGCTTACAACACGTTTCCATGGAGTGCGGGTGACCAACAGAGCCGTAAGACATCTTCCATTTTGGTTTGTGCACCAAGACGTCTGAAAGGCAAAGGGCGACATCAGGTGCGACGATCCGTCGTGATCATTTACATCCCTACTACCTACCAGACCTTATCCCTCATCGCCTCCGTCTCCTGTGGCTGGGCGTTGATGCATTCGCGTCTCGCGCAGCTCATGTCGGAGTGCCTACAGCTCATGACAAGCAATAGGCTTAGGGTTGCCGGGTTTAGAGTTTATGGCCGTTTATGGTTCAGGCCGCAAGACTTGGCAGCTCGAGTCGCCGCTGAAACGCTGGTCGGGCCTTCAGGTCGCCTCGCAGATCGTGGACCTGTGAGGACTGTCACGAGTACAAGGTTTCTAGAGTCTAGAATAGTCTAGAGATGGTCTTGGGCGGTTGGATCTTTGACAAAAATACCCTGGCAGAGGATTCAAGTCGAGAGGTTCGTCCAGAATTGAAAGCAACTCCTGCATCCCGAGCGAAACGTGTCCGCCTCCTTGTGAATCTCGTTCGGCCTTAGTTCAGAGAAGAGAGCGAGCGAGCGATCTGGGGAGGGATCGGCAAGGCTCAGGGCGCAGGGCACTGAGGACCTGATGAAGGGCCACGCAAACATGCAAAACCCGTTTCCGCAGACACTACCTTGCACGCCCACTTCACTTCAAAACCTCGAAGCTCGCAAACTAAAGCTACCAGGTCCGGTCTGGGTCCTCCCTCTCTTCTCCAAGTGGCTGTGGGCCGGCGGCATGGGAGCACCCCATGGCGCCAGCGAAGATCAAGAGGGTCCAGAACACCAGAACGACACCATCCTTCAGTTGGACTTTCCTTAAGCCTGAGTGATCCAAATATCCAAACGGCCATGACCTTGTGGTGACATGAACTGGCGTTTGCATTCCACGCCCGGATACGCAGACTCGGTCACGACGTGCAGCCCGTGTTGGGCCGGCAGCCAGGCTGGAGCCAGACACACATTGCCGAAACGTTTTGCGCAATTTTATTCATCTGCCGCAATGTACTGTGCTACACTGCACATGCACTGAATACCCTGATGGCCCCCGTTCGCCCCCAACAACCCTTTGAAGCGGAAAGCCAGTGGAAAGCCTGCTCCCGACCCTCCACAGGTCAACCTGAAAGCCTCCACGGTACTCAACCAGAGCGTAAACTCTACACAAAAAGTTGTCACTCGCTACACCATAGACCATTGACTCCAGTCGCCCTTCCGCGCCCGGCTGGCGAGCGGGGCGATGCCACGTGATGAGGCGATCGTCGTCTTGGAGGCTCCTGACCACGGGCACAGCGCTTGGAGTGCGTCAAAAGTGGTTTCGGTCGTACCCGTGCAACTGCGAAACGTTCCGTGAAGCCTCCCAAAGTGCTACCTGACAGCCCCATCGTGTGCCTCAGGAAGGCATTGATGAAGAATCCGTCCTGCGAGCTTCTGAAGGCATGTCTGCTGCCGACTCTTTCTGCAAGGCACGCGACTGGCGCAGAGTCTCGACTACACTCAGTGTCCGAATGCTGTCCAAGTCCAATTTTACGCAATTACATTGGCACCAGTGGTCAAATCATACATGAACACAGGCTTTGGGGCCTGCCATTGATTCTCCCCTAAGGACACACGAAAGTGTCGAAGGGCGATGGGAGGTTCCAGGCCTTCCTTTGGATACCTTGACCCGCTTTCTATGACAATTCTATGATATCACCCTTCCACACATCGAAAAGCTCAGACGGCTCTGAAATGCACTTGAGGGCTTCAGCCCCTCGACGCCCCAGGTCAACGAAACGTTCCGTGAAGCGACGGAAGGGAGGCCGATGAAAGCTAGCGGCATTGTGGCCCGTTCACCCGTACTGCTCGATCCGCCATACCCGCACAGCACCTGTGGGCAGCACCGGGGTTTCTTTCCCTTCACACTCCAAGGACGACCCCCAGAACCCTGGCTTCTTCCGGCGGGCGCAGCGAGTCACATGCTGCACATAGGGACTCTAAAAGAACGGCAGGAGCCGCCCAACTCGAAGCTCTCACCCAGATCTGCCCTTGCTTCAACTGCGGCACGGTCGTGCGACGCGGAGAAGAGTCGGTTGCCTGCTGTGGTCTATGCGGAAGGGGAAGTTAAGATGCTGCTGCATTCTCCCATCCAAAGGCTTCGCACGATTCCTGCTACATTTCACCTTCGGTGGTGCTTGGCCTTATCTGAGCATACTTCATACATTGGATTTCTTGCTATCTCAGCGTATTCAAGGCTCAAGGGTGCATATTTCGGGTCTTGGGGCTCACGGCTTGGGAGGGAATCTGGGTTCTTTCTTGAAGCCCGGGTACATTGGCAATCCACATCCGTGAAAGTTTGTGATGTCACTTGTCATTGCCAAAGCTTCGGTCCCTTTCTCTCTGTATCGCTTATGTTTGAAGCGACCCATGAGCCTTCCGATAGCTCCTTACTGCAAACCTTTACAGAGCCCCTCTACAACCAGACATAGCCCGGGCTGAACCACTTAGACATTTCATGAACCTTGAACTACTGTTTGCAACCCTTAAGACCGTGCAAACACTCTAGCAACTTACTAAACACTCGCCTCGCTAGCAGGGGAAGGGCCTTCCATCTTAGTTTTCGGAATGAAGCTTTTTTGGGGATACGTATGCTAAATTTCTGAGCCGGGGTTTGGTGTCATGACGATGGTGCTCCTATCTCACACAGGTGATCCGGAGCCCCACACCTCACATTGAAAGACTCCTTATGGCTTCCTGGCTCACACTTGGTGAACCGGCGTGCCGAAGCCAACCCGGGCCTACAGCTGTCAGCGCGGAGACCGGACCACGGTGGCCCTGGTGCCGGCGGGCTTGCGAGTTTGGTAGGTCATAGGCTGTGAGCAAAACACACACACGCCAGGCCAGGAAGAGCCCGCATCTACTGTGCTCCACAAAGCCACGAGGACTATCCTGTTTGCCGCGTCTGCTTCTTGGTGTTTCGTACCCCGCCCGTTCTTTTGCAGCACGTGCTTCTTCGCACTCCTTCCCCGGGCATGTGCTGCTTAGTGCTTTGTGCCCCCATTGTCGCGTTTGCTCCTTAAACTCCAAGCCGAAGCCTCAACTCTGCGGTGCCTGCAACACGTCTTGGCACTGGAGCTCGCCATCCCAGACCTTCACAACGCCGTCCTGAGGCTCAAGTTTGCCGAACCTCTCGGACCACGTTGGGGGCCCGGCGGCGAGGCAGGCCAACCCAAAATTACAAACGCCCTGCAGCCCCAAAGCCCGCAGATGACCTTTGTACCCTTCAGCTTCGTTTTGCAGTCTCCTTGGAGCCGGAGAAAAGCACGTCATCACTCGGAGACCTTAGACGTGCTTTCAGCCGGGTTTTGCGCTCAGAGGCTCAAGTTGTTGCAGATTGTCTTGCGCTGTCGGGTTCCCGTTTGGGGCTTGGGCTCTGCCATCCGGCTTTGCCTTGCTGCGAAACAGAGGCTTCAGGTTGCAAAAAGATGCACTTGCATTTGTCGCCGGAGCAGGAGGTCCGGCTGTGGAGTAACGCGTGCTACTACAGACTTTTGGAGCCTTCCTGTCTCGCACACCTCGGCGGTCGGTACGACTCCAGGTCGAGCGAACTTCTGAAACTGTAGACCCCGTGGACTTGGATCTTGGATGTGGGTTACACTTGTCTTCTGGCTTTGGGTTTCGGCCGAGTGCAGAGCCGATGTTCCCAAACGCTTAACCTAAGCAAAGCGGCCTTCATCCCACGAAGGGCTGGTTTTGTGGATGAACTCGGAAGCTTGTGTTCTTTTCACAGGTGTTGCCTGGTGGTTCGCAGATCCTGGCACGAAGGCTTGCATCGATCCTTACACGTCCGAGCGGCATGCAAAGCGCCTGGATCCAGTCACCGTGCACGTGCAACGTGTGCATGGTGTTGGTCAGTGATTGCCTTACAGGACGGGCCATCTTGCCGAATTCCAGGTGCACATGGACGTGGCTTTCCAAGCTCCATCTCGGACAGGTTTGCTATGTTCACAAGGGCAACCTCAAAGCGAGACTGTTCCTGAGATTTCGTGGCAAGTGGCACGTCCCACTCCTTGATGGATCTGTCTCCTCAGCTTCGGCAACAACACACCGTTTCCCCAAGCCAAAAAATGCTGTCGATAGACTTGGCTTCGTATGATCGGATGCCTTGCATTCCTGCTCTGGGTGGACTACACGGACCCCTAAACACAGCCCCAAGACATGGAATCCTGCGTGTCCGGAAAGGCAACTCCCTACCCCACTCCCTGCGGGCAAGTCATCGGGAGCCCGAATAGAACTTGCCATGCTTCCCTGAGCATGGGCAGGGAGGGTTTGTGGAGATTTCTGCCCTCACTCTCGATCTGAAGTTTCAGGAGATCGCGGTTGAATGGTGGTCTTTGCAGGCTTTAGAAGTGCAGCTGAATCTGTTTTTCCTGGCTTTCTTGGGTGCTTCTCACCCGAAGTTTCAAGCGACAAATTATCATCCCATATTTTCAGGACATATGGAAGACACCGGGCACAATGGTTACCTCCGACCCAACAGCACGTTTCCTGGCAGTTATACGCATCACTGGCTTCGGACACATCATAATCTGGGGCGTCCATGGATCACCTTGACGGCAATGCGATGCTGAATTATACTGGAACCTTTCGGAAAATGGAATGCAGGGCTCCGGCTACTGTTGCTCGTATGCCATGAGGACTGCCGGAGCTGCAAAACCTACCCGTAATAGTTGTAGTAGCCGTAGGTACCATGAGCTGTAGCCGCAGCAGCAGCAGCAGTGGCAGCAGGAGTAGAATTACCTGTAGTCGTCGTCGTCGTTGTAGTGGTAGTAGTAGTGGTAGTGGTAGTGGTTTAGCAGCAGCAGCCGCAGAAGCAGCAGCAGCAGTAGTAGTAGAAGTAGTAGTAGTAGTAGCAGCAGCAGCAGTAGTAGTTGTTGCTGTCGTACTACTACTACTACTACGACGACGACTACTACTACCACTACCACTACCACTCCCACTGCCACTGCCACTACCACTTCTGCTACTATTTCTACTACTAATGCTACTGCGGCTGCGACTACGACGACGACTAATGCTAGTAGCAGTAGTGGTAGCAGTGGCAGTGGCGTGGTAGCAGTAGCAGTATACTAGTACTAGTACTAGTACTAGTACTAGGAGGAGGAGGAGGAGGAGGAAGAGTCCAATCGTCTTTACGAGCGGAGCCGCAGCACAAGTTGGTGGTGCTAGCCTTGGCAGTAAAACCCAGTCAAGCATTGAGCGCTTCGTGTTGCCTGCCACGGCAATGCTGGTAACGCCATCGTAGTGGGGAGGGTGGAGGGTCCTTGGTTTGCTCAGCACATTTGATGCGGATTTCTCTCGCAGGTATTGCCGGGTGCCTGAGCTAACACACGCATGCCGCAAAGAAACCCGGCATCCCAACGACCACGAAATCGCCTAGAGCCTACAAAGCCAACATTTTTTACGGGCGAGACATGCGATAAGGATGATGATGATGATGGTTGAGAGTAGCAAACCTTCGTTCCAATGTCACCAAAGCCGTCCGATTAATCGCTTGCCAGGCACTTGCTCACCGCCCAGGTGGAGGCATTCCAGACTTTAAGCGACCTCGGGCACGGTGCGTGGAGTGGATCTGCTCGACAACCTACACCGGTGTCGCCCTCAGACCACTCCTCCATAAACCCCTGTCAGCAATCAGCTACATGCAAGGCCAGCGGAGTGGAGGAGCAAAATATCTAGATCATCCAAGCTTAACACGTACACCTGGACCCCAGGCCTCGCACTTCAAGAGACAAACCTCCCAGATATGTCCTGAGGGCTCCGAATCACGCCAAAGCACCGGTCTCGTGCACCCGACACGACCTTCGCAGAGCCGCTACGTCAAAAACTAAGCGCTCAAGCGGAAACCGGATGAAACGCAAACGCGCCACACAGATTTTTCGCTCTCCAACAAGAGTCGCGTCACGATGGGAAATCTTCATGCATAGTAGTTTGGTGTACAGCGTCATCTGTCGGCTCCGGTCTTAAAGTTTTGTTGGTGGTGTGTTGGTTCTGTTGCGTCCGGACAAGATCCAGGTTTTGCAACTCAAAGGGAACACGAGGCACCCAAGCCATGCTCGCGAGCCTGCAACGGCGACCCGAAGCGGTCCAAGGCGAACACCTCGGGGCTCAGAAAGACAAGCTGCTCTCGACGAGACATCTGCCACAAAGTCCCGAAGCTACCGCAAGTGGCACTCGTTTCCTAGCATCAGTCTGCCCTATCCCATCTTCACAGGTCCTGTGAAGATGTTAAAGGCCAAATAAACGCAAGTCAGGCCAAAAAGTGCAAACCAGTGGCCCCTCCAAGATGCGCCGCCTCTAGGCAGGCTACGGCCTGTGTTTCAGGCATAGACAAGTTTGACACCCACAAAAATCGTGCGGCTCAACAGAATCACGCACATCTTGAGGGTCTAGTATCAGCGGATATCTGGAGTTTAGTGCTTCTGCTAGCCCATCTCGTCCATGTATCTCTGGCTGCCTCGCTGCTGAGGTGCAGGTTGCGAAAAGGCGTTCGGTTTGGGGTTGATGGCACGGCGGGTGCATGATTCCTTGCTTTGCTTCGAGGATTACATGATAGCTTTCCCTGACAATAACATGATAGAACCTGGTTCTTCATGTGGATGGTTGCCTTTACTGTACATTTGGGGGGGGGGGTCAGCAGGGCAAAGCAGCACCTGTAGGACGTGTATATAGCTTCCGCAGGTCTCTACGTGCTGCTGGTAACCCCAGAAGCTGTGATTTCCAGTGGCAAGTTTGGGAAAAGTCTCTCGGATATGACACCATACCATTGATATGATGTGCTAGCTTGGCATCCTTCACTTCCAGTGCTGTGCCGAGCCAAGCGCCTCAAAGGTCGCCAGGTCCCACACGCGGATAGATCCTGAGGCCATTCTTTGACACCAGACAGCTCAGGCTCTCAGGTTTCGCGCTGAGAGCTCAGGTCTACACCCGGGTGCCCTAAGTCCTAAGTTCCAGCTCAGCGCCACAAATCCCGAAGCTAACGTCTGCCCTAGAGAAGTGCTGCAAGCTGCAATCAACTCTGTCAGTTCGCCCCTCTTCACCATTCCGGCACCCTCTGCGAACACCTCTTGACGTCGTCCACACAAACTTGCGAAGGACCCATGTGACGAGTGTCGATCTTCCGACCCAGAAACGAGAACGTCTGCCCCCTCCAGAATCAGGATCGCGTTCACCTCACAGGCTACAGAGGCTTCACAACTCCTTCAGCATGTGGTGTTCTTGGAGGGCGGGTGGCTGCTCGGGAAACGTGTCCGTACACAATGCCCGCGTTGGCTATACGTACCTTCCGACGACTTCCTCTCATGTGGGCCGTCCCCTGGCTGGTTGCAATTCTGCTTTGTCGAAGAACTGAAGTTTATCTCTCTCTCTCTCTCTCTCACGGACTCAGTCTCCTGTCAGCCGCGACGCGGAACACAGCGATTTCGCTTCAGTTTATCAAAGTCCCAAAACCCTTTCAGATGCATGGGCCAGCAGCTGCAAAGTCGTAAATGTTCACCAACCACCTACCCGACCGACCCGACCTATCCTGCCTGATCTCTCGCATCTTCTGCCGCAATGCCGCCCAAGTCACACCCCCAGTGTGGCCCAGCAGCGTCTTCACTGTTGAAAATGTCCTCAAGAAGCTGTCAACCATCAAGCACACGCATTGTCTTCCGCCCCGTGCCGATATGCTCATCCAATCTGGATCTTTTCGTTCCAGCGGTATCGACACTGCCTGAGGCTCTCTTCTTGTCCCCTGGATGGCCTTTGGCAAGCAAGGGAAGGAAGATCTAGCAAGCAGCTGCACTGCTCCACTTCGAAGTGAAAGACATAAGAACCTTCGATGACAGAGTCGAGCCGAGTCGACACTATCTGCATGCTGTTTTGGCACTTTCGCTATTCTAAGACATTCCCGAGCTCTACAAGGCATCAGCGCCTACAGCATCCATTCGCCCGTCTCAGGATACGATGCCATGTGATTAGGACAGGAGCCATGGTATTGGCCGGGACGCAGCTGAGTGGTAGCCCAACTCGCGAGCGCATCAACCGTTCCGACCGTCGCAGGTCGTCTGGAAGTGTCCCAGGGCTTCGTGAGGTTAAATGTGGATGTCAACGTCTCGCCTTGGCTTTGCGTGCCTCGCGAAGCATGAGGCCGTGAGTTGGAGACGTAGCTTTGCAGCTTCGGGTGATCCTGGAGCACCAGCCCTGCCCACATCGTCGGTGCCCCCTTGCTGGGCTCCACTCTGGGCTCCTCCAGCAAGCCGGCACTGGTCGACCCCAGGCGGGAGCACGGGGAGCACGGGGAACTCCCGATCGAACTCGGTAGAGAACTGCTAAATGAGCTCCACGTCCCTGATGCCACCTCCGGTACACGGGCGATCGACGGGAGCGGCCTGCAGGACTTCTTCAGTTGCAGGCGTGCTGCCCGCTCCCGCTCGATACTGGCATGCCAGCTTGCATTGCCCGTGCGGGACACCAGCTCCAGAGGCATCGTATGCTTGCAAGGTCTTTCGGGGAAAACAGACCGTCCAAACTGCATGGGCATCTCGAGCCATAGTCAAAGCCGAAACGTGGCCACCACTGTTAAGCCATGCAAACGAGTAAAATCCGCCCGACCACTGGCTGCAAACAACCATGAACTTGCCTGATTTGCGCTAGGTTTGAATCTGCAACCCTTGAATGACCCGAAACCCCTGAGTATCTCCGGTAAGCCCACAGGGCCCCGAAGCTCGAAACGCTCGGAGCCTGTTCTCACTACGACTAAAGGAGCCGGGCGACTCGAGGCTCCAAACGCGGATGGTGCGATCCTGGGACCCCGAGCAAAGCACCTCACGGACTGGGAGACGGCTTGTGGTTCCATCGGGCTACGCTCACACTCGGACATACTCGGACGGACCAGGCGAGGCATATGGTTCGAGGTCTGATTAATTTTTGCCTCCTGCGTGGCTGAGTACACGAGGCAGGGCAGTAGGTACAACAGTCGATTGATGGTGGGGCAGGTTTGTCAAAAGAGTGCTTAGGGTTTCGTGCTGAGCGTTTGCAGAAATGCTCATAGCTCGACGGACCGGGTGAGGATGAAAGCACGACTACAGCCCGACTGAGAATTGCATGGCATTGTCATGGGGTTGAAGACTTGGCATTTTCTTGACGGCTTTAAACCGGGAAGTGGTCAAAGATGGCGAACATCAGAGGCGTAGGATCTACGTTGATGCTGGCATGAACGGCTTAAGAACTATGTTTGTAAACAATGGTGATAAGACTATTCCAAATTGCGTTTTGCCGGCGGGACTGCAAGACACACTACATACAGAGAGAGGGAGAGACAGACAGAGAGAGGAGAGATGGAGAGAGAGGAAGAAAAAGACACGGACAGAGAAAGCCAGAGAAAGTGAGAAGCTGGCAGAGGTCTGACAGAGTGAGGGTGTGAGAGAGCGAGAGAGTGTGTGTGTGTGTGTGTGGGTGAGGACTGTGGACGTGAGCGTGAGTGCGAGAATGAGGGTGGGAGTGGGAGTGCGAGCGCAGGGAAGAGCGAAGCCGAGCAGGAGTGAGAGTGCGAGTGCCAGAGCCCGCCAGAGCCAGGGCTAGTGGAGCGGAGTGGAGCGAGTAACTGGATGGAACCTAGACCTAGACCCTCAGCTGCAAGCATGCCTTCTTCGCATAGCTAGCGTAGAGGCACTTGACGAAGCCCTTGTGCCCAGGCAGGGTGCCTATGTACCTGGGCTTGGGCTACTTAGGGCGAAAGGCTGGTCATGTGATTGCAGGGCACTCGGACATGCCATTGAGCGCAGAGTGACTGCAATGCACGAAGGTGTTAGCGGGTCGGCCAGCGGCGAGCTACACCATTGGTCGGAAGCACATTCAGCCCGGCACGTAACCTAAGCCTAACCCTCGCATTCCCAAGGTGCTGCAGGTTGTTGAGGTCCCAAATCATGATGTCACCATCCTGGGAGCCAGTGAAAAGGATGTCCCCGACGCCGCACAGACATCTCGGCGAGCAGGGACTCTCAAAAAACCCCCGCACCCCGCAGATCCCGTCACAAGCGCCAAACCCGTCCTATTCTGATGTAAGACAGCACGCAGCTCTCTGAGAATTACAACTGAACCGACCCCGTTGATCTCAGGATTTGCCGATGCTCCCAAGGCACAGCACCGACCCAGTGTGTCCGGCGAGGATGTGCACACAGTGCTCCTGTCATTTCGGACCATTTGGAGTTTATTACCCTGAAGCTCACTTGTGGTGTTCAATGCTGCCAGATTCGACTTCGCTGTCTACGGCTGTCACACTCGCCAGAGCCAGTCGAAAGCACAGATATTTGGATGAAATTGGGCACGTACTATAAGGCGACACCATGACTAGCAAATCTATCAGGCCCGGGCAAGGACGCACAAGAAACCCTGCGGGAAGGCTCTCCTCTGGGGCACTCTGGTGCGCAGTCGGCGTTGTGCTGCCCCCGACCTTCGCCGCTCAGCACTACGGATGTGATCGCTCTTTCTTTCTGCAGGGCTAGACGGGAGTTGGTCTCTCTCCCGCCCTGCCCCAGGGTGCACCCCGTTGTGGAGTGGTAACGACTTCGGGACACGGCAGGATCCTATCGATCCTTGCCAGGAGAACACGAATAGCGGCAAACACCTCCATGAAGATAACACATACAAGCGCACTCTAAGCAGGTCCCTGAAAATCATCTTCCCTCACGTCTCCGGGCCATCTGTTGTCGGCACACGGTACAAGTTCTTGTCCCCTGACACCATCAAACAACGTCTCTCTCTTTCTCCCTCTCTGCCGCTGCATCCTGATTCAACGAATGACCCACAGCCTGCTAAACGATGCGACGAGAGAATGATAAGCAAGAAGAGGACGATTCCATCAGCACTGACGACGAGGCATTCACAAGCTCAATCAAGAAGACGGCAAAAGCTCATAAAAATCGTGCAGGAGAAGATGAATCGATGGGATTGAAATCAAGATAAGCTTGAAAGACTCCCCATTTTCCTTCATCTCGTTCTCTCTTCGCCCCAGGCTCCCCCCGAGGCACTGAAGCGTGGAGCCCTCCGCTGCGCGCAGGGCGCGGAGGCGACTTCCTGGGCTTTTTGGTCACCAGGCTTCGGAGCACGATGAGAGCTAAGATCGCGGACGCGAGTTTGGGGTTAGCCACCGCAGAGTCAGGCTGGGACTTCCAGAATCGCAATCTTCGGCTGGCCGGAGATATCAACAGGAATCCTCCCTCGAGTCATGAGTCTTATCGCTATACCCCCTTTGGAGTTATCGGCTCCACCCCTCAAAGCCCCCCTGTTACAGTCTCCTAAAGACCAATGATTGCCACTGGACACCCGTTAGTCTGACGTTGACAATGTCCGGGCGACTGCCTTGGTGGTGACTTGTCTCGCTGCCGCTCCTCCAGAGGCAACGAAATCTTTCAGAGCCAAAGCCGAGGGAGTTCCGTTTGGTCGGGTGCAACCCCGAACCCCGAGCAACCTGACATGTTAAGCCCCCCTAAGAATTGCTTTGCCCAAGTCGCTGCGAAAACCTGCGAGAATCGTCCCTTCCCCTCCCTTGGCACCCGATCTCGGCGAAGCTGCCCACTCATGGAGTGGTTGCCTCAGCAGACATAGGCTCCAGTCTTCCGGTATCCTACTTGCCCGCCCACGGATATTACGAAAAAGGGCAAACGTCTCCACTCGCTAAAACCTTGCGAGGTGCTTGGCGACTGCTGCATCTTCGCCCGTGACTCCTGGCGTGAAGTTAAAGGAGTTCTCTTGGCACGCGACAAGTCGAAGATATTGCTCACATTTCCTTCAAGTTGAACTCTATGCGCGGTGTCTCGCTAAGAGCTCATCGCGTTCCTTGAGGCAGTTCTTCATGAACTCTGAAATCCTAGCGATCTTCGACCCTCAAAGAAGGGCCGAACTGGGAATTGCTGTACTAAACAATGCGAGGCGTGAGGTTNAGAGCTCATCGCGTTCCTTGAGGCAGTTCTTCATGAACTCTGAAATCCTAGCGATCTTCGACCCTCAAAGAAGGGCCGAACTGGGAATTGCTGTACTAAACAATGCGAGGCGTGAGGTTCCGCCGACTGACTGAAAACGGCACGGCCAAGGGAATTTGGGTGCCGAAGGAGGGCCGCCAGCAGCTTCCAGGCAAGTTTGCAAGGAATATAATTAGCTTGAGTACAAGACCACGGTGGCACTGACCTTTGTTACTTGTTCTTCACAAGAGTGCTTGAAAGGTCCGTAAACCTTCCTGGAAGCCTTCCGGGGAATCAGGTGGGCAGCTCTGTCGGGATGCTCCACACCCTGCGCACAATATGAGAAGCCGCTGAGACACAGGTAGCTCGCTGCCACCACTGCTAAGATCCTCGACTTGTCTCATACTCGGCCTCTCCAGAATGCATGTGTTCAAAAGCTGCCGTCAGTGCGGACAACATCTCACGATCTCTAGAAGCACGGCGTGCCCGTCAAGCTCAAAACTCCTGGCCTGTTCAAAATAGATCTCTGCTCCGGCTGTTAGACGATGTCTATGGCTTTGAGGTTCTCCGCTGTTGCTTGCATCGTCTAAGGGCCAGCGCAGCAGCACCAGACTTGCTCTGCTTGTTCGACACATGGGCTTGTTCATTTACACAGATATAATGCTTGGAAAATAGAAACAAAGATAAAGAGTCTCAGCAGGCTCATGCCTCACTCAGGGGACGCAGCGAGAATGTCCTCTGAGCATCCTGCAGAGAACTTCTTGAAGTTGTCCTTGAAGAGCGTGGCAAGCTTGACTGATGCCTTCTGGAACTCCTCCTGGTTCGACCAAGTCTTGTTGGGCATCAGGATGTTGCTGTCCACGCCGGCACAGGACTTCGGCACTTGGAGGTTGAACCGCGGGAAAGTCTCGAACTCGCCCCCAGCGAGGTTGCCATCGTGGATGGCATCGATGATGGCGCGGGTGTCCTTCAAACTCATGCGGTGGCCGACTCCGTAAGATCCTGAGCTCTTTAGACACCAGTTCGATTCAAGTTACCACAAGAAGGAATGCATGCCATTTACCAAACCTCCCTGTTATGGGTAACTCCAAGGGCCTAGGATCCGCCAGTCCAGCCGGTGTTGATGAGCCAGGCGTTCACGTTGTGCTGAGCCATCTTCTCGGCAAGGAGCTCGGCATACTTGGCGGGATGCCACACCATGAAGGGAGCCCCGAAACACGCGGAGAAGGTGGCGGTAGGCTCAGTGACACCCATCTCTGTGCCGGCCACTTTGGCAGTGTACCCCGAAATGAAATGGTACATCGCCTGGGCTGGCGTCAGCTTTGACACCGGAGGCAGCACCCCGAAAGCATCGCAGGTCAACATGATGATGTTTTTCGGGTGCCCCGCGACGGCTGGGATCTTCACATTCGGGATGTATTCAAGCGGATAGGACACCCTGGTATTCTCGGTGATGCTGACGTCGTCGTAGTCTACACGGCCGGTGCGCTGGTCGAAGACGACATTTTCAAGCAAAGCCCCGAAACGAATGGCATCCCAAATCTCCGGCTCCTTCTCCCGGGTCAAGCCAATGGCCTTTGCATAGCAGCCTCCCTCGATGTTGAAGATGCCTTGATCCGTCCAAGCATGTTCATCGTCGCCGATGAGCAGCCGGTGCTCGTCAGCGGAAAGCGTGGTCTTTCCAGTGCCACTGAGGCCGAAGAAGACCGTCACGTCGCCCTTGTCCTTGCCGGCATTGGCGCTGGCATGCATGCTGAGGATACCCTGCTTTGGTAAGAGGTAGTTCATGATGCTGAAGACGCTCTTCTTCATTTCGCCGGCATACTGCGTGCCGAGGATCACCACCTCCCTGCTCGCGAAGTTGAGCGAGACGGAGGTGCCCGAGGTCATGCCCTCCGTCGCTCGGTTGCACGGGAACGCCCCGGCATTGTAAATTGTGTAGTCCGGCTCTCCGAAGTTCGCAAGCTCTTCGGCTGTCGGCCGGATGAGCATGTTGTGCATGAACAGAGCATGGTAGGCACGGCTGGTAATCACTCGAACCTTGTACCGGTACTTCGGGTCCCAGCCAGCGAAGCCGTCCATGACGTAAAGCCTCTCCCGGGTGTTCAGGTAATCGATGGCACGCTCGCGGTTGATCTTGAAGGTGGACTCCGACACTGGGATGTTGACGGCCCCCCACCAGACATCATCCTTGGTGCTCGGCTCCTCTACCACACGCTTGTCCAGCGGCGATCTCCCCGTCTTCGCACCGCTGAAGGCTGCCAAGGCCCCCGTCGAGAGAATCGCAGAGCCCTTCTCATAGCGAAGGGCCTCGTCATAGAGGGTTCCTGGCCTGGCGTTGTGCTGCACCACTTTCGTGTGGATCCCCAGGCCCTCTAGCATTTTGAGGTCTGCATCTGCGTGGGCATGGTAATCTGCAGGCACAGCAGGGATCGGCTGCATGCTCGCACTCACGCTCAAGGCATCAGCGATGACCTGGCGGACCTTCGCTTGGTCCATCGCAAAGCGGCTCACATGTAGCTGACGCTGCCCAATGGTGCGGACTGCACGGGCCAGAGGTCGAAGCAATGACTGACGAGGAGCCATGACGTCCGTGGTCTGCGAGCGATGGCTTGGGGACGATCGTAGAGCTCCAGGGAGGCACTAAGACTCTAACTCTTGCCAATACGGCTTTGAGCCCCAGGCATGCATNTGACGAGGAGCCATGACGTCCGTGGTCTGCGAGCGATGGCTTGGGGACGATCGTAGAGCTCCAGGGAGGCACTAAGACTCTAACTCTTGCCAATACGGCTTTGAGCCCCAGGCATGCATGCACATCCCATGGATTTATTCTAATTGCCCATGCGCAGCAGCACAGCGGCATCCAATTTGGCGCTCCGTGGAGGCCACGGAAGACACGGAGCTCATCTGACCGCGGCTCGAATTCCTCGCTGGGCTTCGGATTTGAGGCAACGATGCGCTGTGCAACGCAAACAACACGTGGGATTCAAGAGAATGACAATGGATGCCTTCTTGGCCCCAAAGGGCAACTCGTCTGGATGGCTCTGGTCGAGTCTTCGCTCCTCCGGCTCCTTCATACCCCAAAGACAAATCCTTCACTGCCATTCAAACAGCCCTTTCTTGAATCCGCCGCGGCGGAGGTATCGGCTGCAGACAAAGCCACAGCACGCGGCTTCCAGTGGCTTGAGGCCGCTCGCGCGGAGCGGTAGCAGGGCTAGGGCGCAGCACGGTGTTCACCACCCACCTGCAAAGACTTGGATGTCTTGCGTTTGGGCTTCAGTTTCAGCTTTTGGAGGTGCCCACTACTGCTACGGCTACCGCCACTGCTACTGCGAGCCGCTCAAAACCTGATCCCAAACAAATCCAAAGAAGCACTGGTCCCTCGAAGCAGCCCGAGCCACAGGTGGATATCGTTGGGTATTGTTGGCGAGAGAACCACCACATCATCGCCATCCTCGACACTTCGACGAAAGCTTGCCGGTTGTGTGGCCGGCTTTAGGAAAAGATGCAGGGCCGAAGGCTGAGGCGTGGTGGGGATTCATGCCTTATGATGGTGGGCCTCCCGAAAGACTAGCATCTCACACATCTGACACAGCCAGACGAGATCTCTCGGTTCGCAGCTTCGAGGGTTTAAGGTCGGTAGTTCGGCAAGACCGCCCCTGCCCATAGCTGCAAGTTTCAAAGGTAACCAGGCTGCAAGGTGTCGCGGGGCTCTCGCAACAAGAAACCGAAATCTGAAACCTAAACCCTTCGCAAAAGAGGAAGCAGTACGGCCTCTGTATAGATAGTTGACGATGATGCTGATGACCGTGTTACGTTGAGCATGCAAATTCAAGCCACAACAAGCACCTTGAACCGCCTATCCCGGGCCGTCCATGTAGGACAGCGATGTTCTCGAATTTTTCTTTTCGTGAGCCTAACAAGGAGAGGGGACAGCGCCAAAAAGAGTCTGGTCCCAATCACGGCCCAATCCCCTCCCCCCGTCCCTCGAGCCTACAAAAAGAGGGGGATCAGTCCACTTCCTTTCATTATGACTTTGTGACTTTCAAGCCCCGGAAGTCTTATATTGGAGTGTTGGTCCACAACTACCCACCCCCTATGACTTCATCACTGGCAAGCACAGCAAATCTTATATCTAGACTGTTTGTCTCTGGTGCGCCTTGTGGAATAACGCAACACAAGCACTGAGTGGAGTAAAGTGCCAGTCGCAAATAAACCAGAAGCATGCCCAAGAAGACAACCTAGAGTAACTACGTAGAATTAGTGGAAGGAAGCGCTTCAACAAGGGAAACACGTGGTGAATGCTTACCTTTTCAATGTAAGCTACTTACATCATTAGTAGACCATTGGACAACCGATGTCTATTCGTAAAACTAGCAAAACAGGGGGTCGCTTTCCGACCTGATGCTGTCCCCAGGACTTCGAGCACAAAGCCGAATCGCAAATCGTGAACCCTACATAGTAAACCATCAGACGGCATATGAGCAGGGTATCCTGACGCCTAGAAGACCATCCCGGAAGGGAAGAACCCCAAACCCTCAAGCCCTCTACAAAAAAACTAACCCTTGAACCCCGAAAGGGCCTTGAACAAGACTTTAAAACGACTAAGCCCAGCGTCCCTCAGCTCAATCGCCGCGTTGTCCGGCAGGCCGGCGGCTCGGGCGATGGAGCGTTCCTCTTCAATGCAAAAGGACTGACTTGCGCGGCGGTTTTTGTGGTCTTTAATCTCTGTGAGGACTTCAGTATTGGCTTGTCGGTGTTTTGGATACAGTATTGTCTCGGGAGACTTGATTTCTGTTAAGGTTGTGGGCTTTTTCCGCTCGGGAAGCAGCCGGAGATCATTGCAAATGCGGTACCCTCGGTCGAGAGACACAAGTCATGGGGCTGGACACAGCAAGGCGACAGTTGCCAAGCCGGAGCCGTGGGCATCGAATCCGAATCTTCAGCTGAGACAGCTGCTCTGACAGTGCGAGACCCCCCCCCCCTAATAAACCTGACTCTTGGACGACCTGGCGCCTGTCTGGGACATGATGTGATTTGAAGACTCTGTGCTGAACTGATTGTTACCTGTGTCTTGATCGACAGTTCGCAGTGCGGGTCGAGAGCACGCGCTCTCGGCACTCGGCACGAAGAAACTTTTCCGGTTGTTGTTTGCTGCTGATGCAAGTCCCACGAGCCCCAGCCCACGGATTTGCCGGATCATTGCCGGCAAGGCACGATCTGAGCGACAGTGGCACCGGGATACCTGAGCCACGGGAGCTCACTGAATCGGTAGACGTGGCGGGATTATCGCAGAACAACGACCATGAGTCCCTGTACTCCAGTACTTCGTGAAGACACGCCTGCCTCAGAATACCCCAGGTAGAGGCCCGTCTGCCCCAAGGCTACCACACTCTACGATCTTGACACCCTGGACCCCAGAAAGAAGGCGCGAGCAGAGTCGCAAGGTTGCTCCAGGGTACCATACCACCGCCTTGTCTTTGATGTGCGGCGGGACGGAGATAAATATCCTCCGGGCTCAACAGGCATGTGTCGCTTGTTTTGCGAGCACCACCTCATGCCTCGACAGAAATCATACCACAGCTCCAGTGCCTCTTCTTGGGCGCCTGGACCTGCAGGGTCGCCCCGTCTCCGATCCTGGCCAGCTTCAAACTTGTTCCACTCTCCCAGAAGGGGTAGAGTTTCCTTGCCTCCCTCTCGAGTTGTAGGGGTCTGCCTTCGGGTTTGGAGTGTAAGCACTCCGGGCATGGACCAAAGCCATTGACCGATGCAACGGCAGATCAGAGGATTAGGTCGCATCTACAAGCTTAGGGCCTAGCGCCCGAAACCGCTGTGCCTAGAATGACCTAGCACGCGCAAACCTTTTGCCCACATCCCGAAACCAAGGATGTCGAACAAGAATTAACAGATAAAAAACCAACTTCCACATTTCAGCCACAGAGTCTGGTCCAGCCGCTCCACGACGTATGTTTGCTCGGGGAACCTCTGCAAACGGAGCTGTACAAAGCAAGTGCACCCTGCATACCGCCAACTTAAGTATAGTTGGCAAAGTGTAGCACCGTGTGGCGGGTTAGTCCCAGAAGGGGCAGCCGGGGCACCGATGATGTGGCGTGAGAAGGGAGTGGCCGGGCTCCACGCCCAACGAAGCCTCTCTGCTCTGGCAGTACCAGTATTTGGCTGGAGCTTCTGGGTTTGATTCGTGATTAGCTCTTGGCGGCATGTGGCTGCAACAGGGTTCGACAGATAGTCGTTTGAGCTACATGACGCACTGACATGCAGTCTTATCACAGTCTTATCACTCTCAGCGTCGCGGGTAGTATGGTGATGCCAGTAGAACTACTGCTTCGTAGAACTGGTGAAGTGCCCTTTTTCGACGGCCAGGCTTAAGAGCCGCGTACGCACTACGGCAGTTCTTGTATGGACTACAGTTGCCCTAGGCTCTAACAAGTCTTCTATGATTGGTATATGGCTTCCTGGCTACTTATGATCGCAGCGATGATCATGGTCATTGAAGATCTGATGGTTTGAACTTAGTTGCGACGTCTACAGGCTTTCTCATGCACAAGGGGATCATCGCGATGAAAAATGTTTTCTTACCTCCTACCAGCCTCACTTGACAGCACATATATAATCGTCACCTCAAGCTGTCATCAGCACCATTACAAAAAATTCACAGCCCCCCACAGTCAATTTTTCTCATCACCGTTTCCATCAAATCAAAATCACCATCAGCACCAGTCATTATCATTGCCACCGTCATCATCATCATCATCACCATCATCATCATCATGAATCATCACCGTACGACATCCCAACTATCAGCTTCAAAGTTCACTGATGAAGTCATTCAGGGTGTCTTGTTGATGCCGGTGTCCCCGTTTCTGCTTGCCCCCTTCCCTCGCTGCTGAAGCTGCCAAGTCCGAAGCGTTATATTTTTGCTCTCTCTGCTCACGCTTGTTGCTACTAGTTACGACCATCAATACAGTACCACTCAGGCTCTTTCTCCAGATCGCCGAGCCGTTGCATGCATGACGACTGCCACAACCATACTGAAGACTGATGCGATACCGGCATTCCCTGCTGTTACCAGACAGGCTCTCACGACAATGGTTACTACGATGACAAGTGCCAACTTAGAACACAATAAGACCATTACCAGAATGATCTCACCTATCTTTCCCGACATCAACAAGTCAGGGAGTCAGGAACCCCAAGCTCCCATTTTACATCTCTGCTTCAAGGCAGGCGGCATAGAGCTCGTCAAGAGATTGTGGAACGGGCACCTGCTTTCTCACCTCCCAGCCAGCTTACTGCATCCCAAAACAGCATCTTCAGCAGCTATTTCAAGTGCACCCCATGAAGGCTACCGCTACGTGAAGCACAAAGCCATGGAAACAGAGCGATGCAATCTGCAGCTGCTAAAGAAGATCACCGACCACAGCCATCATGAGTTTGCAAGGCATGCTGATTGTGAATAACCACATGGAACAACCTCACATCAGTGACACTCTGTTGGCCGCAGCGGGAGCTAGCCCGCCCGATGTTCGCAACATCGAGTCTTGGCCTTCTCATTGTTGGGCTGACAGAGCGTGAGCTCCCAGGGCTGTCCTAGGGATCCCGGCACGACACCCGAAGAACTCGATTCCCCGTTCCTCCCGCTGTGTTGCAATTCGCCGTTTGATCCTCACCGTTCTACTACTACGACTATTGGTGCCACCACCATGTCAACGACTGTTAAAGTCGATTCCTTCTACAACAAAGGATGCTCCAACAACGACACTAGCAGTGCCGTTGCTGCTGCTGCTGCTGCTGCTGACGTTGACAGTGCCACAGCTGCCGCTTCTCTTGCTGATCGTACTCCTATCTACTCCTACTCCTTCTCCTACAGCTACTAGTACCACCAGACTGCCACTGCTCTCACCCATGCTACTGTACTACTATGCCACTTCACTACAACAAATACCATACTTCTTTGCTACTATACTACTCTACGACTAGCCTGCTACTGCTCTACAGGTCTACTACTCTACCACACTACTACTCACTATTCTACTACTATCCTACTATTCGACTGTTATGTTACCAGACGATGAACACAAATGCTGCTTCACTACTCGCTAAACAAGTGTACTGCTGTATCACACTTTAATTCTGCACTGCTCTTCTATCCTAAGTTTGTCTTGCCTCCTACTATCATACTATCATAATACCTCACTACTATACTACACTGCTGCTACACTACCATGCCACTATACTGCATGCATGCTATACTACTTTACTTACTCAACTGCCAATCTACGTACGACGACTGCGACGACGGCACTACTACACGACGACTACTACGATTACTACGCTCACCACGACTGCTACGACTATTATAACTACCACTACTACGACGACGACTACTTCTGCTACTGCTACTGCTGCTGCTCTACTGCTACTGCTCTACTGCTACTGCTACTGCTCTACTGCTACTGCTACTGCTACTGCTGCTGCTACGACTGCGCCTACGACTACGACGTTGACGACTACTACGACGACGATGCCGACTCAAGGCGATGACGGTGACTTCATCAAAGTAATCCCACCTGTGTTTAAAAAAAGTGGCCTCTGACAGGAAACTCTTTGAAAACTGCTCTGTGAGCCTTAAATCAAAGTCGCCTTCCACAGGATGACAAGTTTGGGATTCAAGGCTGAGGGCTCGTAGTCGCCGAGCCGCTAAAGTCGGCGCTCATTTGGTCGGAGCCGAGCCAAGCACACCCGGCCCCAGGTTTTCTAGGAACCTGTCCTTGAGCACCCCTGTTACCTGCGATCCTTGGACTCCTTGGACTGAAAAATTCTGGTTGGTGACTTTCTACCCAAGCGACGTGGGTGGGATTACCTGTGGTGCTAGACATTAGGCTGGCTCTGCAGCGGACTGAGCGTGATTTTGAGCTGTGAGCTGCGTGAATGGCACGTGGCCTTACACCGTGTCGGGTGAATTGTAGGCTGCAGGTTCGGCACAGGAAACGCTGCAGCTGTAAGGTGGGGTATCGCGGGGCTGGTCTGGACCCCTTTTCTTCCGCGAACGTTCGCCCTCGCTTCAAACCAATACTGAAACCCCCAAGTACCCTGCAGTTCCCGTTTGCGTCTACTCGCCGTCTGCTTGAGCCACGGAAGTATCGGAGGATCACCCGAGACGAATGTAACTCTGCACAGCTGCGGCTGCCCTGAATGCTGAAAAGTTCAACCCCTCTTACTAGAGATACCATTGCATCACTCGTTGCCGAAAGACAACAAGCCAAAAAATGTACAACATGTACAAACCCCAGCGAAGTGGCACAATGCTGAGAAGTGCCATGGCTGTGGCTGATTCGGCCGAGTTCTGTCCATATTGTGCTTGACTGCAATAGAATCAAGGCTGTCACTGGTGCCATGGCACATCCCTAAGCAAAACCTCAACTTGACACAACTTGTGACGTGACGGTGGCCTCTTCATTTCAATCCCTCCTATCCCCTCCACGCGAAACCAAAACGACCATAGGCTGGGTCTTCCTTGAGCCTCAGAACCCTGTCCTCACTGAGCACCACATTGCCAATCTCTTGCCGCGTATCCTCGCGTTGAAAAACATTGCTAATATAGTTGTTATGATATTATGATACTGATACGATGGAAATAGAAGGTTTTTTATACAAACCCTCTAAAACGAAACTTATAATGTTAATTTTGGTCTTATGCAAGCATCCAGCTCCGACCTGCCGAGGCTTCCCTTCTCTGCTGGGGCCAGCCCTAGGCTTCATTCCCACAAGGAAGCTTCCGAATCTGTAGAGTTTTGGGTTTAGAATCGACTATACGGGCCTTAATAATTTGAATAGGGTTTTGGGGCCCCTGAAACTACAATAAGGAACCCCCAAAATAGAAAAGCCCCGATATTTAAGTTCGAGGCTGTCATCTCCGCTCTTGCGAATCCCTGCCTTTCCTACTCTGCAAGGCCAGGGAGTAAACAGCGGCAAATGGACAGGAATGGTAGGTGTCCACGGCTCCCAAGCCCAAAACCAAAGCGAGCTCTTGAAAATGAAGGACCCCCGAACTCAAGCAGCCCACCTCTGGAAAGCCATCGACCAAGTCTCCCGGCTTTAAGGCCTTGTGAGCAGCTGGACTCACGTCTTGAGCTCAGGTCTTACAAAAGCTGCCAGGACCTGGTTCAACTTGGCACACCTCGGTGGCTTCAGTCGCCCACCTCGATCAAGTCCGAGGGCATGCCAACGAACCTTAAGTTTGCTTCAGGCTGTCGACCGCAACACGGCATCGCTGCATGGGCACTGCATTGTAGCTGCATGTGCCCTGGCATCCGATGGAACGGTAGCTGGCAAGAGCGTGGACACGACAGCATGGTCTCATGGCAGCTTCAAGGCCGAGTGCATCTGCACACAGGGCTTCTTTCAATGCACAACAATGAACAAAAGCATTGGTGTGTGACACACCACTGACATAAAACCCCCTCCTCTTTAGAAGGGCCAGGGTCTGGCATGCCCTCCCGACGGAGGATCTAGAATACAAGACGTTCGCTCCCTGCATTGCGGTAGCCGAGGGACGTCAAGATCTCTGGGGGCGTCATGTCGGGGTCGTTGGGGCCCCTGTCCTTGGCTCCGCGAAAGGTTCGCAGAGAGGGCTTTCCGGGCATCCAACCAGGTTCAGCGCAAGGCGATTACTGGCAGAGGACGTAAGGATTAAGGATTGAGGGTTGCGGGTTTCGACTCTTTTTGACGTTTACACTCGGACTCTCCAAGTGCGGCAGCTTCTGTACATCCAAGTCGGATGAGGCGTAGGTGAACGCACAGCAGCTGCCGATATAAACAAACCACAACCAGCCGCTAAAGACAAGTAGAAGCAACTGTGCGTGCTCTCTCAGCTCATGTCTGATCGAGGCGTCGTGATTGCTTCTGGCTGCTCAGGCTGCAGATCGGTATGTACCATCTCACCTCTGCTGCTTTTGCAGCCAGAGCCTGTACAGGGAAGAACCTAGCTCAGGTTGCAAAAATCCAAATGGCTGTACAGCAGGTGCAGGTTGAAGGACCACTCGGACACAAGACACTGTACAGGCGTTGTGCTGTTGATTTCAACTAACATCTGCGAGTCCTGGCTTTTTAACCGGATGAAATCAGCTCATCCTGAATCTAGCAATCTAGCAAGCGGGTACAAAGTCTTTGCGAAAGAAGTGTCTCACCGGTGACGCCGTCCGGGGTCGTTGGAAAGAACTTTCATACCATCGAGGTCTGCAGAGTCGTCGACCTCCACAAAGGTTTTGCGTATCACTGTTCTTACCTCAATTGACTCGCGCAGTCGCTGCCGCAAATCGTCGAGACTGTGGTCATCTCTAAACCGGGGGTCCAAGGATTCAATCAAACTCGGAGCCGTTCGGCCACCGCGCGAGCGGCGATAGGCCGCCTTTTGCAGAGCGTAGGCACGCTGAAAATGCGGACGCACTCGATCCCAGTCTTCCCGTGCAACGGCGCACTGGTACGACAGCAGCTCCTGCCCATCCACGGACTGATAGAAGGCAGCTTGCGCACCAATCCTCTGCAGGAACAACGTGAGATACTCCGAAAGCAGAAAGCTGCTGCTGCGGACCATTCGAGGGTCATAGCGGACCCAAGACGTGAGCCCATCTCGCTGACCGGCATCAATGGTAACGTCCTCTTCTCCAGGTCCCGCCGGAATAAGCGGTGGGCCCCGCCGCCAGCTTTGGATTGAGAGAATGGCATAGCACTGCATGTCCCTCCTGCGCATCTCAGCAACGGCAGGTCGGTTGACGAACCACTGCGTGCAGCCCCCTGCCGACTGGAGCAGGTTCTCGAAGTGAACTGAGGCCCACATTGGCACTGAGAGCACCCGCAACACCCAGTCAAGTGCAAAGCTACCGGGACCCTGTGGCCTCCCCACGACGAGAACCTCCAACTGTTCCGCCAAGCATTTCACGAGAAAGGCGCTGTCGCCGCGTCCGGGGTAGTTCCTCCGAACCATCCAACACTCCGTGCTGGGAATCCTCTGGCTGAGCAAAAGGAAGAACACTTGACACTGCCGATTAAACCTCCACGCAGAGCGCCTGTGCACCACGGCATGGCCTGGTGCCACTTGCTACACCACCTCGGACAACTCCTCATTGAGCCCTTGATAAGTGCACCTTGCCCACAAACGCGTCTCCGGTCGCACGAAGAGGTACGAGGTGTCTGCAGGCGGGTTGTGGACTTCGATGTCCTTCAACGAGAACCTGACGAGATGTCCACCCCACGGGCAGTTTTGGTGCAACAATCTGCCCGCAGAACTATCACACACAGTCTGCCAACCCTCATTGTCGAGCAAAGTTGGGACGAAATGGAACCAGTCCTCGACACTTTCTGGACGGACTGCCATGTCGCTTTGTACTGCTTACTCTGCGGCCGCACTAAGACTTGAAGAACTCGAGCCTTTGTAATTGATTGCCAGATTTTGCGGTTCCCGGGTTGCGGGGCACAGGGCGGGTGTACAGGATGGATGATTTTGATACTTTCGGCTTGCGGGGTCCTTGCAGCTAACAGGAGCTGAAGGCTGCAGTGGGGTGCCCAAGGTCCCCCATTCAACAAACTTTTGGATGTGTGTCTTTGGTTTTGGGGTTCAGGCCAGGGCTAAGCAATCTTGATGTGATTCCCATTTTGAGCTGGTGGTTTCGAGGCCACAGTTATGCCGTATGTAGCAGTGTTTGCAACCCGACAAACAAACGTCCGACCTTCTTCAACCCCAAACCCTCCCCAGAAGCCGGGGGCCCAGCTGGATCCACTTCCTGGCGAGCGAAGTTTTGTATCATTGGGCTGTTCATATCAACCTTCTGTTACGTAACTTCACGATGCTCCCAGGGAGCGAGGACAGGAATGAAACTCTGCCGGGAACCCGCCAAGGGCGCCTCGACGTCGCCGCCGCCCCACGCGCCGTAGTCCAGCGCCTTCGCGATGCCATCGGAGAGGGGGCCTGCAAGACTGGGCTCTTGTTGAGGTATATAACTTAAGTTACCATAGTAGGGATCTATAGTGACTAATAAACTAATATAGTTCTTTTTCATGGTAGCTTTTAATTTACATCCCTTAACAAGAACCCAGAAGATGGCTGCCCTTCTAGCTCTCGTCTCTCTTGGCACTGATTCTCTGGATCTCCGCAATGACCGCTGCAGCAGTACCAGTCTTCCACACCACTTCGTCTGCCCTTCGTCCATGTTTCGGTGGCCCTACACTGGAAGCCCTGCGGAGAACAGACGCCTCACGGATTTGGGTACAAGCTTCTACGGTAGTACTTCTCAGTTCGGCCCCGGTCTGGTCTGAGAAACAACTCCAAGTACAGCACCTGAACCCTAAGCCGTCGCTAAACTTGGCACTAACAGTCACTAACACATCGACACCAGGATTGCCTGTGCCTGTGCCTTCAGGGTCTTTGTAGAGGCTTCCCTGGACTGCCCTTCCAACTCCCATTGCAGGCCTGTCCACTTGCCCGTCTGCATGTACCGGGCCTTCCCGCAACGGGCGGCTCTCAATACAAGCAAGGTTTGCGCCGCAGATGAGCAGGACATGTGCACAAGAGCAAGCAACGACAACAGCATCAAGCGAGAGGTGACTGCTTTCTCATGTTCCACCTTCGCATAGGAGTGGCAGATGTCCTGCTGAGCTGAGCACTTTCGCATGCAAAGTGGTCCCCACAACTCCATGAGTGCTTACTTGAAATTGTCAGCTGGAGAATCTGCACGTAGGGAAACAAACCATTCGGCTTTCTACGCAGTCAGAAAGGCTTCCTTCCATTTGTCAGATGGGAGCATAAACAAGCGGACGCGAAGCATCCAAAGCGCTCCACATGATCTTCAGATGTCTTCAAGCTTATCATCCAAAGCCACACCTGGCTCACGCCTAGCTCTCAGATCTGACTTCGATGCGTCCTCTGCATCCAGCAGCAGTCTGAGACGGGGTCTTCCGCAGTAGCCCAGCTCTGGCTCCCAATCTGGCCTGCTTGGGCTGTCTGGGACGAAACCCATTTCGGAAATCCCAGGAGCAAGTCTCAGGAGTTGTGTCCAAAGAACCACGTTGAGAAATCGCAAAAACAATGTGCTCTTGGAAAGTGCTGCGAGGGGGGCCTCGCCCGCGGTTTGCACTTGCATCCTATACCTAATACTCCTAGTACGCCCCCCCCCCTCTAGGCTCTAGGCTCTAAACCTTGAACCAGACTTCACTGGGCCCGTGGCCCTTCCACACGCGGGTCGAAGAGCCGGGCGAGCTCATCCGTCCAGCCGGGGCCGGTTACGTTGGCCTGGCCCAGCAGCTCTAGACAGCAGCACTCCTCATCTTGCAAATCCGACGATCATGATGATATATGATGATGATCATCATCATGATGGTGATGGTGATGGTGATGATCGTGATGGTGATGATGGTGGTGCTGGTGGCGAAGATGATCCTGACGAAACAACAACGAGGAGGATGGTAATGACTGGAATCCTGAAAGCAGAGGTTGCTGCCGTTCCTCCTCACGCTGTTGGTGTCTAGCCCCGAGTCTAGGCAGTCTCAATGGTCATCGGGTAGTCGTTTGTCCTGTAGCAGTGGCGCTGGCGCTGGCGGCGGCAGTGGCGGCGGTGGTGGCTATAGGCTATGGTGGCTATGGTGGCGCTGGCGGTGGCGGCGCAACGAGTTCCAGACTTGAACTGAAATTCGCCTCGGCCCCGGCCGAAGCGGTCAGAGCCACAGGGATTCCCTGTTTCCCCACCTCTTAATCCCCTCCTCAACCTTAACGAAGCTCACCCCACCAACCCTCCGCCTTGAAATTAGATTTGGGGTTGGCAAGTCCTACGTCAGAGATTCTGCTGGCGCGGACCCCCTATTTGCGATTTTGCACCCGGCCCCCCAGTCTTGTTCGTTGTTGCTAAGCTTGATTCCCCTTCAAGCATGAGGTTGTAGTGAGGCGTGCCATACGATTTTTATAGTAACGTCTATAGTCTACATCGGCAGGAATAAAGTTTCGTCGCACTTGGCTACACCATCATGCGGAGGACGCGGAGTACCAGGAAGTGCATTTTACGTGGCCTGGCTAGCGGAGGAATTAATCCACCGGAATAAAATTATACTACTATAATGTTCCGGGCGGAGGACTGGGTGGAGGAGTCTAAGGGGGAAAGGGGTCTGCAATGTGTTCAAGAGCAACATACATGAGTACGACGAACTTTCTTCCTGCCGCAGTATAGGATAATGTAGGCAATGTGCCACCTTTCGCGTGGGATCATTGCTCAGAAATCCCTCAGCATGAAAACAAATACTAACGTTAGAAACACATTGAAGCAAATGCACTCATTCACGCAAGACCCTCACCTGTGTGCGCATGCTTCAGGTACAGCCGACCCAGGCGGACGACGCGAAACGTTTCAATTTATTCCTTCAACAGGTGCTGCAGGTCATGACAAGCGTAGCAAGCAATGTCATCGCAGCTACGTGTTGCATGTCCGAGCACAGAGATAATAAGGCCGCTGCAGCTACAACAACATCCTGCAAAGTCAACTGTTCCACCTCCTTCCTTCTGAGTCCTGCCGAAGCTCTCAAGCGAAGTCTGGAAGCTCAAATGCCGGGGCCTTCCGCAACACGGCTCCCCGGGAGCTGGCTGCCCGCCTGACTCATCTACCCTTGTCCAACATCTGCAACCTACTTCGGCGCACACATAGCCTTCGATTCCTGGGATTGGGATGCTTCGAGTTGGAGTCCTTCGGATAAGCAAACCTAGAAGCTTCAACCGGCAAGCTCCCGTATTGCATAAGCCTACACTCTACACCATGGACAACATGTCGCACCTGCCGTTCCAAAACTTGCACGACAGGGCCTCTTCGCTAGAACACCTGCGGCCACAGCCGTGGCAGCTGCGAGTGCTGACGAGACACCTCAGCACTGGAGATCTGGGGGCAGCTGTCGAGAAGCTGCACAGGGAGTGCTAGCTTGAAGAACCAACCAGCAACCAACATGACTACTGCATCTCGGCAATCACCAATGAGAAATCCACTCTGTGCTTGTTAAAAGGCTATCCGAACTCTAAACCGCTAAGTCCTTCTGAAGCCTAGACCGCTAAGTCCTTCTGAAGCAGCAGATCTAGGGTGCATTGATGGGTACACATATCTGTATGTGTATGTATGTATGCATGTGTCTATATTGGTATGTGTATGTTTATATGTATATATACATATGCACATGCAAGCATGTACAAATCGCCTTGCAATGGCATTTCCAACGATATTTGCACAGGCTAGAGATAGTAGTCATGATTCGGCTAGAAAGTACTAGTGCCAGCACAAGCAACGGCGGCAAGAAACAGAAGGCAGCAAAAGATGAGACAAGCAAAAAAGATCAATAACACTGAAATGTAAGAAGTGTTTTGGCAATAGAAACAGTCGTGACCACAATGCTCGTAGTGCAGAGGTGGCTTTTTGCCACCCACACAATACTGGGCAGCACAAAATCTGACAGGTCGTGACAATTCTACTTCCGTCATGGAGGCGGTCGCAATGGGAATTACTACCATACCAGCAATGAGAATACCTTTCATCTGCACTGCTAGTATGATTGACACGGACATCATAGTCATACCATTCATCCCGAGATCTCAGCGACATACCCCGCTCGCGCGCGTCACGAGTCGCCCTCCGCCCACCGGACATTGGCCTGGCGGGTCCCAAGCTCTGGAGTTTGGTGGCAGGTTTGCGCCCTCTGGGATTACGGTTGGGGTGGGTGCCGGATGCTGGGATGTAGGAATTCTTGAATCCTAACCCAAGTTTAATACAAGAAAAAACTGTAGCTCCTTGTGCTCCACAACTAATCGTTCCTGGCCCAGGCTCGCCTCGACGGCAGTGCCGGCAGCGGGCCCCCAAAGGCAAAAGCCTTGTCATCGTTGAAGGCTTTTGAAGCGAACATATCCAGCAGCCTTATCAACTGAAAACGAGCGATTTACAAAGCAGCTCAGAGACGCTGGCCCTGCCTCGGCAAATAGCGCCATGGCCACAAAGCGGGGGAAATCGCACTTAGAAAGCCAAAACCTTCCCTCATGGTTTTTCTCATGTTGGGGCTATGTCGGGTGAGCATTAACTAAGCTCATGTAGGCATACCCCGCAGATTTGAACATGTGGAAACGGAGCAGGAAGAAGTCGGACTGTTTGGCTGACCACCTGGCATACCCTTGATGTCTTGTTCATGTCTGCAACTTCGGCATGGCTATAGAAGCCACAGATGCGAAGCGAGTCACACAATTGCTTTCTGGACCTGGAGGACGCCACCAACATGGTAAAAATGTTTAAACATTGTCAAAATCCACAGGCACCCTGCCCTCGCCAACTGGAAAGCAGCTTTATTTGCCATCATCAAAAATCAAGAATCTTGTGTTGCCACATCAACGGATGATGCACATCAGATCCGGGAACAACCGTGCAAACTCGCCACGATAATTCACTTGAATACATAACATCAGCAAGCTTCATAATTTCCGGACCTGCTCAAGATCGCGATATAACTGACAACTAACGGCCGCGACTTCAGCCGGGGCTGATTCGGAAGTGCGAACTCGGCAACAACCGAGTGAGAGAGAGAGAGAGACAGAGACAGAGACAGAAACATAGAACGAGACGGAGACGGAGACAGAGGCAGAGACGGAGACGGAGCCGGAGCCAGCACTGTGGGGCGCGGTGCGGTGCCCATAGACTCACCGACCGTCCAAAAAAACACGAAAACTAACATGTAACGAGACAGAGACAGGACGGAGACGCAGACAGGGACAGACAGCCAGCCAGCCAGCCAGCCAGCGAGCCAGGCAAACAGACCGACAGACAGAGATACAGAGCAGAACCACAATATCTCAACAGAAAGACCGTCGTCACTTCATACACTGTTGCCGGCTGAATCGCGTGGTATCTTGCACAAGTGCTTCACGACTTCACGAGCTCACGCACACTTCTCCTACCACAGACGAGAGCAAATGATTTATTCAGTTGTTCCGGCTCGGCCACGTTTTGGTCTCAGCTCAGGTTCCTCGCAATCGGCGGCTACATCTACCAGCAAGATTCAGGCTCTGACAATAGCAGGCCGGAGACACAAGCAAGCCACTTTCCAGCTCACTACACTCAGTGGCCAATGGCCAACACAAGTGACGCAAACATTAAACTGGCTATTCATCATGATTCAAAATGTGCACAGGGACATACCCGAATCCTGATTACCACGAGGACACAAACACCTGCAGCTGTGAGTTTCCTCAAAACAACTACTTTTAGGGATTTTTGCTGTCGTTCGACGATGCCTTCACGGCAACCGGCACACCACGGAGGGTGGCTTGCAAGACGTTGGCAAAGCTTCCCTACAAACGAGGCATTGCATCTCACCAACAACATGCAAGACCTCCGTAAAATAGGATTCAAACAAAATGTGCCGTGCTCCTTTCCCAGCTGATTGGCGTCGGCCAAAGTTTGCTGCACTTCCTGAGCTGTCACCTCCACAACTGCAGCACGTAGCATACATGCAGGCTCACCGACCCACCCCTTCCCAATTGCAACTGTTGCGCTCAATAAGCGTTTCTTCAAACAATTGGAGGTGAGGCCCCATCTTCGAATTAACATCCCAAGTATCCCGCCTGATTCTTGCCCGATCCTTACTGTTGCGCTGATTGATCCCCCTCCTTACGGTTGGAGGTGAGGCCCTAGATTCGAATTAACACCCAAAGTATCCCACCTGATTGTTTCCCGAACCTGAATTTTGCTCCAGTTGCTCCCCTTCCTTACGGTTGTAGTTGAGACCCTAGATTGCTGGCGATGCGCTGTCGCGAGCTTGTTGTTTCCCCAGCCCAGGTTCTGCACTAGCAATCTATGTGAAGGTGGACGCACTGAGGACGCTGGGCGGCAGCTGTGCCAAGCCCTCAGTTCCACGACTTTCTGATCTGTCGCATCCTGCCTGGACCAGCCAGGGGTCCAGCAGCTTGAACGAACCTTCCCTGCCCAAACACGAAAACTCCAAAGTTGAGAAGTCTAACTTGTCCTTGCATGTTTTTCGAGTTATAAAAGCAGGGACAGGCCGAGGTCAAAGGCAAACAAAAGGAAATAAAGCAGGAGAATAAGCGGAGGCCAATTCAAACAACTAAGAAGTAACAGTAGTCGATGGTAGTGGAGGGAGTAAAGGCAATTAGTAGAGGTAGTAGTATTCGTAGTTCTAGTAGCAGTAGTACTAGTACTGGTACTAAGACTACGACTATGACGACCACCACCACCACCACGACGACTACTACGACTCCTACGACTACTACTACTACTACTCCTGCTGCTGCTGCTGCTGCTACTACTACTACTACTGCTACTACTACTACTACTACTTGTTGGTGCTGTTGTTGTTGTCGTTGGTGTCGTTGTTGTCGTTGTTGTCGCTGTTGTCGTTGTTGCTGTCGTCGTTGCTGCTGCAGTTGCAGCTGCAGGTGTAAATGCAATTGTTCGTGATGTTCGTGTCATTCTTGTTCTTCTTGTTATTGTTACTGTTCCTATTGTTGCTGTTGTTGTTGTTGTCGTTGGTGTCGTTATTGTCGTTGCTGTCGCTGCTGTCGTGCTGCTGTCGTCGTTGCTGCTGCAGTTGCAGCTGCAGGTGTAAATGCAACTGTTCGTGATGTTCGTGTATTGTTCTTGTTATTGCTATTGTTCATATTGTTGCTGTGGTTGTCGTCGTTGGTGTCGTTGTTGTCGTGCTGCTGTCGTCGTTCCCGCTGCAGTTGCAGCTGCAGGTGTGAATGCCACTGTTCGTGATGTCCGTGTCATTCTTGTTGTTCTTGCTATTGTTACTGTTCGTGTTGTTGTCGTCGTTGCCATCACTGGCCATAAAGCGGGAGAAATCGCACTTGTTTCAGAGACTTTCTTATCTTGGGGCTGTGTCGGGTGAGCACGCAGAACTTTGGCTGTTTGGCTGACCACCCGGGAATGCCGCTAATGTCTTGTTCATGTTTGCAAGTTCGGCATGGTTATAGGAGCCACTGATGCGGAGCGAGTCACACACTTGCTCTCTAGAACTGGTGGACGCCACCAACACGGTCAACATGTTTAAGCCTTATCAAGCAACCGGCCCTCGCCACTGGAAAGCAGCATTATTCGTCATCGTAGATCCCGCTGGATAGATCTTGTCTGGTCGTTCGCTCCAGACTGTCCAGACTACCCAAAACTTGCACTCTGCACGAAAAGACGTGTGGAAGATGCTTTCGGTCAAGATGCCGACAAGACTGACAAGTTCTATTCCTTTGGAAGCATGCAGCCCATTGCAACCCCAAATTGTCACAGGCGGCCTGCATTGCTTTCACTTCGTAGGGGAGGCCTACCCTCCTCCCGCCACCAGTCGGCACAGAAGAACGCGGAAGCCGAGACTCTCGCTCCCGACGACGTGTACCGTAGGAATCCCCCAGTGAGCGCATTAGCCCATCGCCCCACTGTCATGCACAGCAAAGTCTGCTGCACGTTGGNTACCGTAGGAATCCCCCAGTGAGCGCATTAGCCCATCGCCCCACTGTCATGCACAGCAAAGTCTGCTGCACGTTGGCCCCAAAGCACCCCGGATGAGGATTCTGGTAGAATGCAGCAAAGGAGAGGCTGCAAGTCTCCAGGACCTCCACCCCAAGTGGCGTGCCCCACACCCGGCCGGCGGTGTGCAAGCCGTGGCCATCAAGGCAGCCACAGCCCGTGGGTAGGGCGATGTAGGGCGCATGAACACTTGACTTTGATGGAAGAATTTACAAAGCAACTGCCGGACCGCACATCAAGCACTCTGCGAGCANGTGGCCATCAAGGCAGCCACAGCCCGTGGGTAGGGCGATGTAGGGCGCATGAACACTTGACTTTGATGGAAGAATTTACAAAGCAACTGCCGGACCGCACATCAAGCACTCTGCGAGCAAGCAGAGGGAGCTTGGGTTTTTTGACCTTATTGAACACATAACATTCAAAGAAAATGTCTTTGCATCTGTGCTGGGGCTTTCACATGTTCTGAACATGCCTCTCAACAGCTGTGAACAACGCCGCCGGAAAACATATACACATGTGGAAACATCACAAGTGGCTCGCATTGCTTTCACTTCGTAGGGGAGGCCTGCCCTCCTCACGCCACCAGTCGGCACAAAAGAACGCGGAAGCCGAGACTCTCGCTCCCGACGACGTGTACCGTAGGAATCCCCCAGTGAGCGCATTAGCCCATCGCCCCACTGTCATGCGCAGCAAAGTCTGCTGCACGTTGGCCCCAAAGGACCCCGGATGAGGATTCTGGTAGAATGCAGCAAAAAAAAGGCTGCAAGTCTCCAGGACCTCCACCCCAAGTGGCGTGCCCCACACCCGGCCGGCGGTGTGCAAGCTGTGGCCATCAAGG
>BGNK01002702.1:108617-124100 GCA_003297005.1 Symbiodinium sp. clade A Y106
GGCTGCAAGTCTCCAGGACCTCCACCCCAAGTGGCGTGCCCCACACCCGGCCGGCGGTGTGCAAGCTGTGGCCATCAAGGCAGCCACAGCCCGTGGGTAGGGCGATGTAGGGCGCATGAGCATTTTGACTTTGATGCAAGAGTGTCCAAAGCAACTGCCGGACGGCACATCAAGCACCCTGCGAGCAAGCAGAGTGAGCTTGGGTTTCAAACAACGACCTGGGAAGCACCCATGGTGGAGACATGCCTGCTTCACTGCTATCAAGTACTGCAGAGAGAGATCAGCCTGGGTCGCTTCGGAATTCAAGCGCAAAAGTTACAAGATATTCGCGTTCCGAGTCTGCAACGCTACCCCCCCTATACCGCCGCCAGTCACCCGCCGGCGATCCCAAGTTGGCATTGATCATCAAGCAACGCCTTTTCTAAGCAATGTCCCGCAGCTCAGGCGATCACTACAGGAAACCTTCCAAAGCCTCGGCTGCTTTCCCAGACCCGGCATCTTTGGCCGGATGCTCACCGGAGCCGCAGAGCCTTGACCTTCCGTTTGGAAGCTGGTCTCCTGCCTGGGGCTGCCTGGCATGGTGGCATATGGTGGCACTGCAGCAATGAATATAGAAACTGCATGTGGCCTCAGCTGCTCGTGTGCATGGTGGTGTTGGCCCAGTTCCTTTGACAGCACCGCGTCTTGGCTTCAGTGCTCTAAGTGAAAAGAGTCGCAAACTGAACCTCCTGCAGAGTGTGCGTGAGTTTCACCGACAAAAACCCGAACCCGAGCTTTCACCCCGCTCAAACCGTGAGCCGGGCTGCGGCGGAACTTGCGCCTGGAAGCCATGATACCTTGTGTCACAGGACCCGCCAGTCTGAGCTTCGCATCAGAAAGCTAGATTATGTGTTGAGGAGAGTTTTCTGACGTTCAGCTCCCGTCCATTGGAAACTTGCTGCCTTGCCTGCGAGCAACACCTAGAAGACGAAGATTCCTGAAAAAAGCCGAGTGCATCCAACGGTATCCATGCCACATCGTTTGACGAGCGTGACCGTTCAGAGGTGCTGGCCGCCCAGCATCCCGCCTGGCCTAAATGCCACACCGAACCCGCAAACGGAACTGAAGCCGAGACTCTAAAGCTGCTTTGGACCATCTTGAACCCCAGCCGAACCCCCTGTAGCTGGAACTCACATCCCTACGCGTTCGACCAAACCCAGGTGCTGCCGTGGGGAGGCCGAAGGGATAATGCCTGGCGTGGGCCGTGGGCACAGCGAGGGTCGAAAGAACCAGCTACCCAGTAGCAAGTCCGAAGCTATCCAGATTAGGATGGCTTCAGCTTACGGAGACCCTTACCCGAAGCTCGAGGGCTCGAGGCTCCAACCCTGCAGCTGCGCAACACCTTCGGAGATTGCTAAGTCGGAGTCAAAAATCCTGCAGCCCCGCTTACCCGTGTCACCTGGGGGCAAGTCGGGCAGCGAAGCTTTGGGCCGGAGCGTCGGAGCGCCTGCAGGCGCCGGTGCCAGAGAGCCCTGGGCCCTTTCTTGGGAGTTAAAAACACCGGAATGGGGCTTTCGGGCGAAGCGTCGACCGCGGTTGACAAAAGCACCGAACCATGTGACGCTTTCGCTTCACTTCAGAGACTTCGAACCCAAGTTTCCCTTCTAATTTTGCAGAAGCCCCGATCTCATCGCGCCTGGCACACGAGGTGGGCCCATCCTCCACGACAGGCACGGAATGCTTAGTGTGACGTTCTCGAAAGAGAGCTAAGTAAATGTGGAGCACGCACCCTCTGCAAGCATGACAGCTATTGAGATGTATGGTGCGAGACCCTAGCCGGCATAGCCATCTCTTCGTGGAACAACCCATGGCTTGCAGAAGAGCCGCATTGGCCGCATGAGTGGCCTCTGGGGCTGCGGAGGGTACTGCAGCGGCTGCTGCGCCAGATTCGTTGGCGGATACTGTGGCACATGCTGCGAAGCGTGTGGCCGTGAACTTTGTGGTAGGGTTGTTTGCGGCCCGGCCCCAGGCACTGTCCGGGGCGGCGCGGCCTTTGTGCATGGAGCCTCAGATTCAGGTTCAACGGACAGTGCCGACGAATCCAGTAACCACAGCAACAAGTGATGCGCACTGCCAGCTGCAATCCGCTTTGCACAAATCCATGATGAACGACAAGTGTTCTCCAGGCAGGCGCTCAGCCGAAACGGCAACGCAACAGGCAAAGCCTGAAGTCTCGGTGGGCGCGAGTTGACAGAAGTTTCATGTTGAAAGGAATGGTGAGCGGTCGGCTGCCAAATCTTGAACGCCTTAACTCTTCACGATGAGTGCTCTAGCCACGCATCCACGATCGAACGCACGATCTCGATCACAAGGACATGATCAACTCCAGAACCCTCCCTTCGGGGCGCTCAGGGGGCTCAGAGTCTCCCCTTGAAACTGGAACTGAGTCGGAACTGAGCTTTGAAGTTTCTGAAAGTTCCAAAGAAACCGAGCAGCACCAGCTGATGACGCGGCTCCTTCGTTGGAGAGGTGGGCTTAGGGGGGATTGCTGCGTTTCACTTAGGCAAGGCTTCTCCGCACACCCGGTAGCAACATAGCAGAGACTTGACTACGCGCACTGACGCCCGCGTTCGCTGTTAAATGCCACTTGACGAAGCTGCAAATAGGAACAGCGACAGCCAATGACAACAAGACGCATCGTCAGAATTATGAATACCATCTTCCTCTAGGGGGTTATCGTTGTGATCCCCACACCATAACCTTCATGATCATACTCATGATGAGAATGACATCATATCATATGTTACGGCACGCCCGCGCATGTGACGGAGACGTATAATCAGAACACAGAGCGCCCCAATGAGCTGCCATATGCTGTGAGTCACCCGCCCAAAGCATCACTCCCTACTCGAGCCGAGTTAGCTCAAACGCAGAAAACCATGCACGATTATCGCGTGCAAGCCCGTTTCCATCGTTTCTGTCATCGCCGTTGTCGACGACCACGGTACCACTATGACCATCAGTGAATCATCATTTTCAATGCCATCCTCATGACCATCATCGTCGTCAGCGTCATCAGAGACCTCCCTCTCATGTATCTCCTCATCATCGTCCTCGCTGCCTGCATCATCATCACTATCATCATCAGCACCAGCAGCAACACGAGCATCAGTGTCAAGTGCCGTTTCAGCATTCTCATCATCACTGACCTCCCCACCACCCAGCTGCCCTTTTCTTCACTTCATCGTCGGCATCAGCATACTCAGGGAGGCAGTGGTCTTCGAAGACACTGCCGCCACGCTTGCAGCATCGCGCGGTCAAACAAATCCCTCTGCCCCGGCCCTGAACACATCGCGCCTTGACTCGTCTTCATGGCCGAGAGCTCCACCTGAGCGTCCAGGCCACCATCTTGCATCTACTTCGACATTGTCAAGGTGGCCACATCACCGCAGCAAAGGCAGACGCCTCCTCCTTGCCCTTCCGCTGCTCCAATTGCACGTCCTCTGCTTGATACATGGGTGCTCACGCATCTAGATAACTTTGCCCAGATATCGCTCTCCGCCATTGACATCAACAACATCTACACATGTGAAACCCGCAGCAGAGCAGCCATGCAGGTGTCGAAGATGTCCAGCCCAATTGGCCTATCGGGTCTCCTCTCGGGTGCTTCTAATTGCCTACTTGTAGCACAGGGCAGGAAGGCTTCGGGCTGCTGCGCATGTACCCACCACACCGATGATGCTGGAAATACCTGCGCTCTGACTGCCTCACTTAGGACTCGGTACTGTCCAGGCTCCTGAGCGGACCGGCAAGCAGCGCTGCTGCCATCGCACCCTGCGCTGGAAAACAGCACTGGGTCAGGGACACTTTGGCCCTTACGATCTTGCAACTGCGCTGATGCTGATGGAAACGAAACTCGAAGAACCGGAAAGCATCAAGGTGAGGATGATGATGGCGGCCGTGATGATGACAATGGCGGTAACGACGAGGATCAGAAAGCGTGACACAACTGGCTTTGGTAAGGACAGGGTACAAAATGGTGGTTCTCACCAGGAAGCTGGTAAGTCTGAGATGCGGCCTCCAGAAGCGACACTGCAAACAGGAGGACGACCGCCCAAGCCACGGACACCTTTGTGGGAGCTATACCAGCTGATGCTGACAGCTCGGCATGTGCCCAAAATCATCGCCTACCCCTCTGAACGTGGAGATTGGATGGAAGGAACCCGACCCTCACATGCGTAGTCTGAAGCCAAGTTTCCTCGGAAGACTCCGAGCCCATCAGTCCAACCAGCGTTGTCTGCTTGGGGATGCCGCCGTAAAGCTCGAAGGTGGCGAGGCCTGGCACCCAAATCTCTCTCGAGCAGGTCGACTTCATCAAAGCTTTCGAATCGAGATTGCTTTGAGCAAGGTTGTTTTTTCGCGAATGGCCACCAGTGTAGGAATGCAGAGTAAGGTTCCGATTTCACACAACTGTTGCACTTTATGGCACGAGGTCGTTGGCATGCGTGCCTTCAGGGGCTAAGAGTCTAAGAGGCCCCCCCACTCGATGTGGTGGTATTCCCACATCTTCCGGCTGCACCACATTGGTTCATAGTAGCCCACCTGCGTCTATCCGCCGGATTTGGGACGCACAACTTCGTCACGACTATACCATCCCATTCCTGTGGTCGACGCAGAAGCCCACTGGCAATCGCGAATCAAAAGCACCTCCTCGATGGTTCTCTCTCAGCGCACGGTCGAAGCAAAGGATTCTACGATGCGACGCACAGACGACGATTTCAGCTGCTAAAGGTCTTGGAAGAGGTCACTCCGCCTCTTTCACTGTGAGCAGGCTGAAGAGGAGCGGTTTGCCGAGAGGTTGAGCCACTGAGCCATCTCCTTTGCCGCCGCGTGAGGCATCGGCTCCAGGTCGGAGCTGCTCTTACGGCGAAAGCAAGGGCCACCACGGCCCGAAAGGTCTGTGACAGGGGTTGAGATTTACAAGCCAATCAGCACGGCCTGAGCCATGGCTGTTTGCTGGACCTTTTGTGCAAGTCTGTGTCTTGTTTGTCGGTACAATCAAGCCTGCACAGGCCGATTGATATCGTCGCAATAGTTGCCCTGCCTCAGCATTTCGTCGTGAGTCGCGTGCACTCGCACGGAAGAAGACGGCATGCCCCTGTTATTTCTTTCGAGTCTTTGGCGAATCTTGTTCACGACCTTCTTCCCGAACCGCCTTATCAATCGGTGGGAAAAGCTGCTCGCGGCTCGCAACCAGTGCTTGCCATCGGAGCTAGGGAAGAAAACGACGCGCAGCAACCAAGGCAAGCCCAAGTCCAAGCACAGTCCGAATTCTGACACGGGCCCTGAGACCCAACTCCCCCACCTGCCATGTTAAGCTGCCGAGGGGCACCACCGGTATTGAACCGCAGCCATTGCCAGCAGCAAGGGTGCCATGCCGGCACAGATCTTGACATATGGCCGAAACTTGCCGGTCTTCTCCTGGTGATAGCTTATGCCAAATGCTTCTCATTCTTATAACAACTAGCACCATCTATCCTTGTAGGCTAGCTGGGGGTGCAATGCAAACAAAGTCTACCTCTTTCGAAGGACGTTCGCCTGTGCATAACCCACCTATCCACCTACACTAGCCCGCATCGCCACTTGGAGAGGTTTGGTGCTTCTTGACTATGTCAGTTGCTGCCCTCGCTGAGTAGGACAAACAAAGCTCCTCAGAGACTGCCCACCGCGGCTTCTTCGTTCTTGCGCATGTCTGGTGGTCCTTCATCAGGAACGCCGCCCTGGCAAGGCTTGCTTCCGAGATCTGGTTTCGGAGCCCCGAACAAGTCTTGCAAATTGTCCGTGTGGCACATCTCTGCCTGAACTTCCTTCCGATACGACAGTCACACTCCCTCGCTCCTGTCTGCTTTGCACCAGTCAAACTGTTCTCCAGATCCGCAATCAATCCGAGCACAAATCATGAATCCTTAAACTCAAAACCTGACTCCAGTTCTTGACTTCAAACAGGCACCCCACGTGATCAGTGTTGCAAGTAGGCTCAGCAGGGTCATGATAAATGCCGTGCGGGAGGTGTAGCTCATGATGCCTCGGATCTTCAGAGCAGCCCGAAACCCTTGTTGGGACGAATTTTGGGTCACACACTCTCAGGGGACATGCACAAGCACAGCTGTAAAAAGACAGGGCCTGGACCAAGGCTGAGCCCAAAACCCCAACCCCTAAATCCGAAATCTAACTAGGAATGCCCTGTTCAGGTGTACCTGATTTCGCCCGTCGCTAGGCCACGGTTCAAGTGGAGACGTCTGACTTATGTTCCACGCTTCAACAGCTCAAGCACAGTGCGTGCAGCATCTACTGCTCAGTTCTTAGAACACGTCACACGAGGATCTGCTCTCCTTCGAGCCCCTTCTCGAGAAGATGGAAGATGATGCCAAGCAGCCCCATATCTTCCCATCCTCAGGAGCAAACCGACTGGCTTAGCGCTTCGCTGGCAATTCGGTGTAGGTGCGCTGCATCAGAAGGGAAAGCATTGTGGCATACTATTAGGAGATAAATTCACATCTAAGCAAGTGGCACAGCAACGTAACAAATCGGAATAAAACGGGCAACCCACCACCAGGCACAACGCCTGAGCTTGTTGCAACAACCCTTGACAACCCTGCCGCAAAGCCACGATGTACTTTCCCGAGTACGTGCTGGGCTCGCAGAAGGCTCCGAACAACTTGTACCTGGCTTTCTCTTGAAAAGGTCAGCTTTTGCGAACCTCTGGATAAGAAGGTGACATGATGGCTAAACACACCCGAATTCGATCAGCAGTTGGGAAAAGGACGAAACACAAGCAAGGTCGGCCGTCCGTGGGCAGGCATGCGATGCTAAACCACTGCTAGACTCGCACAATAAGGAGATATGGCCCTCCTGACAGACCATGGCCGGCAGTATAGCAGCAGCACCAGCATCACCGTCAGCACATTCAGCTGACATGCTCCCAGCAGTCGTGTCGATCGTTGACCTCCCTCCCTGCAGCTCTCTAAACCCATAATTTTCGGCTAACTCATGATGCCGGATATCGACACCGGCTCGGCACTGGACAGTGTGGAGGCCCTTGTTCTCACAAAAGTTCCTCGGCGCAATGGGCTTTGAAACTTTTCCTGCATGCTCTGCCTGAGCCGAACATAACTGAGAAGCGGACATGCGATTGCAGTAGGATGTGTTTGGGTCCACATGGCAACGGTGCAGGTCATGCCCAGACAACAATTACCACAATCACCTAATGAGATGAACTGAGCAGTGTCCGAGGAGCAGGTTCCACAATGTCGGGAAGAGCTCTACTTTGCCATTGCAGAAATCGATGGCCCATTGCTCCATCTCGGGCGAGGCATACCTGAGGAAAATGGAGACTGCTCTTTCGGCTGCTTGGAAAAGGTCACAATGATAGATAACCCTTCTGGAAAGAACTTCGGGCACGCGTCTCGTTTGAAATAATAAACCTGGGCCCGAACCACATCCAAGAGGCTGTTTCTGCAAGACCTTGTCGAGTGCCCTTTCCATAAGGGAACTCGGCCTAGCATATCCTCAGCCGAAGACCGGGAACGACCAGGGTTTGAAGCATCAAACCTTCCGGAATGCCCCACATATGCTGTTCTATTCAAAACGAAACCTGCCAGGGATCGCAGCGAGCAAACAACGAGGCTGCACCTGCAGTTCGCATCCCAGCTTAGTAAGGCGGAGGGGAAGCGCACATGCACAATAGAAGGATTGCTAACAACAACAAAGCTGACGAACGCTCAGCTCAGCAGGCAAACTACTGCTAGACCTCTGGCCTCCACTCGAGCTGACCACCAAGCCAGACGTTGTATTTGCGAAACCTCGGGGCTGGCTTTTGGGTTTTGGGCCCCAGCTACCGAATGTTTCGTGGCCCTAGGGCTCAAAGGCTGAGAGCGCCGAGGCTCTGCATGCTGAAGAAGAACATGCCGAAGAGTGTGCCAATCGCCTGGCGAAAGCTATACTGGCACGCTGCACTGCTACGACTAGCCATCTTATCATAGCGTTCGGGGTGGATGCCTGCCAGCAGCAGATCGTCACAGCCGGAGTTTTGTGCTGCTCTCGCTTGTTTCAGAGTACTTTACACTCCCTGCATCCATTCCGCTGGAACTGTACATTGAACGGGCAGCTGGCAAAAGCACTTCTGTACAGTGTGGCTTTAGCACATCTTGAGAGCGCACTGGTCCTTTACATTAGGAAACTTCGCCCCATGTCAGTGATAGAACCCTCCACGGTCGTGCACTGTACCACTTCGTCTTCCTTGCACTGATAGGCCTCCGGCACACGGAAGGCTTTGAAGTGGCCCCAGGAGCCCTCTTGGTAGAGCTGATCCCTGAAGGTGGGTTGGTGACCACATGGCCAGCCGTATGCGTAGTGTAGCAGCCTGGCGGAGGGCTGCATGATCTCCGCACTGACCGTGCCCCAACAAGGGTTGCAGCTGTCATACTTCTCGTCACCGCAGCTTCCATGGTTGCAGATGCTATGACCCCACCAAGGGATCACAGGGTTCGTGCTGCAGTCCTCCTCAATGTTGGAGTGATCGCACAGAATCGCGGCCATGACATCCACATCAATGCTGCCTCGATACTTGGAGGCCAGCTGCCAGCCGCGGAGCCAACGAAGGCCGTTATTGTTGCCCTTGTAATTCAACTGGGCCTCAGGCAAATTGAACTCCACCAATTCCGGACACTGGTGGCAGTTCACCGCAACAACGATTCCAGGGTTATCCCGCGAATAGCGCTGAAGCACGGCAACACCAAACGGGCCCACCTCCACTTGTGCTAGGTTCTGCTGCGCATCCGCCAACAGCACAGAGAAAGAGGGCGTCACTGCTCCCGCCGCCAGTAGCAGAACAAGTGCTTCTTCTACGTCCTGGCAGGAGCTCATCATCTGCCGACTGAGGTCTGCAAACGTCTGGGGCGCCGTAAGTTTGTCCATGCTGTTCACCTCGCGCTCTACCGCGAGAGCAGCGGTAAAAGACAAGCCGGCAGAGTTGACACCCCTGGTCGGCTGTCCTGGCTCAACCTCGAAAGGCGGAGGACGATCGCCCGCGGCCTCGTTCGAGTCGACGTAACGAAGCTCCGTGCCAATGTGGCCCATGCCGTCCCAAGACCGAACTGCTCGAACAAAAGTTCTGAAGAGGTAGGGATCATCACTGACGCCACCGATGAAGGCTTCCCCGGTAACCGTTACACCAACCCCAGTTGCGCCAAAGAGGAAGCACATGGCCAAGCAGAAACGACAACGATAAGCGGGGCTACCAAAAGTACAGCTTGGACGGTAAAGGCCGCCACGCTTCCAGAGGAGAACACAACGAGCCTGAAGACATAGCACGCTACAGAAATCAACTGCGAAAAGGCCTGAACAACGCAACGCCATCAAAAGCTACTGCAGCCCCTGGCCCCTTTCCCCTTCCGGCCGCCGCGAAGAGGCCAAACAGCGCGAGGCAAATCTGCAGGCCATGATGGGTTGGATTTCAACTACCGAAAAGCTTCGAAGCTGCGATCTGTAGAGAGAGGTAAGTCTGCCCATGACGCTTCGATGCCTAAGACACTACACGAAGCCAAGGCTCCATTCACTATATGCGAACACAAATCTGCGGATCTTCCATTCCGGCAGCAACCCAAGTTAGCCTAACGTTCTGGACGTTAAATGCCAAGGAATGGCATGAACTAGACAAGGGATCCACAGACTAGCTTTGTATCTCCTGGAGCACTGGTACAGATTCTACATCTGTTATAGGCGACACTGAAGTAACATTCAAGCCGTGAGTCTCATGAAGACTTATTCCAAAATCCAACAGAAGGCTCGCCTCTGATGCTCCTTTGCTCGTTCCCTGCATACACCCACATCAAATTCAAGTCACAGGATGCAGTTTCCCATCCGGGCCAGGACACTGTTCATGTACCTCCCCCTACTTGTACCGGGGCAAATATCTTCCTTGTGGGTCGTGCTGTCGGTGTGGAAATACGACCTCTCATGATGCTTTCTAGTCACGTCCTATGGCATGGCCGAGCATGAACAGGCCTGAGGCGAGCAGCCGTCTCGGTTACTCTGGCGATATGGTGCGGCCTCAACCAAAGAGGAACAGGATGACGTTATGGGTGCCCATGACCCAAGACAGACTCCGGAAGATCGACTCCGGATGGAAGTCCTGGCTACAGGTTCGTTTGAGTAAAGCTCGCGCGTTTGCTTCGGTCTGCGGGTCAGGGACAAAAGCTGGACCTCAAGACTGTCGATGATATCCGAGACTTCAACCCTGCTCCAATGCAGTGAAGGAATCTCTAAGTTCAGATTTTTCGGCACCTGACGCGTGCTTGACCGAGATGCCAGTGAGCGGATCGTGCGCCGCCGGATGTGCGTGACTTCTTCGCCAGGCATCGCACACAGGCTCAAGGTGGCAGCTGTTCAGATCTACCGCGTTCGCGGCCACTGTTCAAGGCTGTCAAATCTCGAGTTTTCACGGACGAAAGACTCATGGGTATCTGCGCTGATCTCGGAAGCATTGCATGTACAGATTTACGTGTGTATATATATATATATAATATACGTGTGTGTGTGTGCACATGTGCCCAATGCCCATCTCCTAGGTGACAGCTGTGAGCCTTCGAATTCGTTCACGCGAGCTTATCCTAAACAGACAAAAAAGGTCTTCCTGCATCAGGAGAGTTTGCAGGCACGAGCTTTTGCAGGCTTTTGCCATTTGCAGAAACTGGGTTTGCCGACTGGTGCAGCAGCTGCAGCCATTGACTGCATGGTTTGGCAGGAGACAATAACAAGAAACGCAGACTCCACCTTTAAGCAGCTAATCGCCTCTTGTGTCAGCAATTCACAAACAAACACATCCTAATTCTATTCTGGACTACAGTTCGTGCTTCTCGTCCGTTGACGGCATGCCATCGGCAGGTACCCACCTGAGCATGCTGCAAACATTCGGAATGACTCAGATGTACCCGACCGAACGAGAAGACTTCAGAGAAGACTTCAACTCCGCTAAAGAACAAGACAAGAACCACCAACCAATTATTCAACCAACCAACCAACCAACCAACCACCCCACCACCCCACCACCCCACCGCCCCGCCACCCCACCACCCCACCATCCACCACCCAACCCGACCGTACCCAACCATACACAACCATACCTAATCCACCAACCAACCACCACCAAGAAGAAGAAAACGAAGCCTAGAGACAACAATGAAAATACTGACAATCTTCATGGTAAGAAAGAAAGTAACAATATTCATAGCAATAATGATGGTAACGACAATGGCCCCCCAACAGTCTTAATGACAGTGACACAGTGCATTTGTGCATCTCATATGTTTCGAACCCTGGCCGATAACAAGTTCAGAGACATCTCCCCAACGTCGCGGGAATAGGAATAGCTTATGAGGATTGTAATCCCAACCAGCTGGCTCCGGGCCACATGATCTTTCCGAGCTGGAGCTCGGGGAAATCGTAGCCCACAGAGATCAAATCTCGGATCCATGCCTGCGCCAGCCTGGCCCCCCGGGCTTGATGCTAGGGGTGCAAGGGCTCTACTGCAGGTTGAAAGTTGAAAGTGTTTCGCTTATTGGTTTCTCCCTCCCGCATGGCAAAGAAGAACCATAGAGCAGGATGGCTAAGGTAACTCCATGAAGGCGTGCAACGAGTAGTTGCAAAAGACGTGATCGTATGTGTTGTATCGCACGAAAACAGCTCAATTCGTGAGCATAGCGTACCGCCGTTCGCAGAGCCACGTGACGCCAAAAGGCATTAGCACCCTCGCCATCATAGGAGGGAGGCCTAGGGCCGGAGTTTTGGATTTCAGTTCCCACATTCGCAGACCCCCCTCACCAACATTGCAGCGAGGAGACCTGGCATTCAGATCCTGTGCACATCCCTGACCGAAGCATAATACCAGTCGTAAGAATCCTTGGAAAACCCACTCGACAGCTGGTCTTTGCAAGAGGTGCCTGACGTCTCCCAGCTCCACGAAGCCGCCTCGGCTCTGCTCAAATTTTGTCTCGAAGTCTCGAAGGTACGACCGGTTAGGACTTTGTGTTTCCATCTTCTTGCTTGTAAGACAGCCCTCCTCTTGGTGCGTGATACCGACAGCACGCCCCTCGGCGACTTTCACTGGCCTTCAACGTGTCTGGGCTCGTTTTGCATCATCGACGGGGCCTTGGTCTCGCCGTCGAGATCTAAGGCTCGAGCCGCAAGAACGCACGGGGCTTGATGTCAACCAACAAAAAGCTTAAGACTTGGGATCCTTGCAAAGGAGAATATTGTTGTAGTGTTCTCCGGTGGTGAGCTGAAATCATCAATGGAAGACCGTGGAACAATTCAGCAATGACGACACTAGAACAGACACGTGGACGGATGCGAGCGATATTGACAGTACCAGGGCCAAGTGGACACATCCTTTGCTTGTCAGGAGACGCATGTAGAGCGCGGCCCAGAGCTGCTCAATTCGCTCCACGAGTGTGGGAGCATCGCCTGCATTTTCTCAAGAGCATCCCATGTGTCTTATCTTTCGTCTCTTGGCGAAGTGATATACTCAAGGCCAGACTTTTGATGCGTTTCCGGTTCTCAGCTCTCGCGAGGCATATTGCGCAGGGGGGAGAAACCTTCAAGATAGCTTGGCTCTCCAGAGAGAGGTCCATACGATGGCTCGGGGGCAGATCAGAACCACCGTGGCCTTAAAGGATTGCCAGAGACCTATATAGATCCGAAGGAAGCGGGGCTCCTCCATTCCGAAGTTCCGGTTTCGAAGCGAAATCGAAAACACGAAGGTAGCCATGAAGCAGCTGCAACAGGAACCCCTTGTATCACCGTTATTGCTGAGGTTGAGCCCCAGCAGGCATAGAAGACAGAAGTGGATTCATGACTTCCCCTCTGAAATCAGCCATTGCAAGGACTCAACTAAGCGCGGAGTTTTTTACATGCAAGCGAACAAAACAAGACAAGTCTGTGTTACTTGCTAGGGCTTGGCACCTTGTTGTGAAATGCTATACAAGGTTGTTAAAAGACATGCTCAAGACCTACTGTGCTTGGCCTACGAGCAAAAGGAAAACAGGCATGTACACATGACATGAGCTGCAAACGAGGCATGCACTTCAGCACTCCTCCTTCGCAGCCCCGCCAGGGAGTTGCGACCTACTTTCTACTGCAGGTCCAACCCGTCAGGGNAGCTGCAAACGAGGCATGCACTTCAGCACTCCTCCTTCGCAGCCCCGCCAGGGAGTTGCGACCTACTTTCTACTGCAGGTCCAACCCGTCAGGGTGACGACACACCTACCCTGAGCTACGGGAAAAGCTGGGCCAACTGCCCTCAGTGTGCGAGGGCTCTCAACACCTCGTGCGGTAAAAGGCACAGCTACGGATGAGCTCACTGAGAGATCCAACCCGTCAGGGTGGAGTAGTTCCTACCCTGTGCTGTGCTGGGTGTGGTCGGCAGCGCTCCCGTGGCACNACGGATGAGCTCACTGAGAGATCCAACCCGTCAGGGTGGAGTAGTTCCTACCCTGTGCTGTGCTGGGTGTGGTCGGCAGCGCTCCCGTGGCACTGCTGGCACACTTGAAACTCAACAAATCTGTGCGAGTGGGCAAGCGTGGAACAAGTCTTAGTGCGGTGGAGCTTGGTCCCCTCGGGTGTTGCAAAGTAGCGCGCGCGTTGGAGCTCCACCTGCCTGCTCACGCGTGCGAGTTGTTTGTGAGGGGCGACGTCTGGGAGCTGCAGCTACAGACTGCGAGCTTGCTGCCTCCTCACGTGCAGAGATCTCGGCCAGGATGGCCTGCGCAGTTTGATCTCGAAGGCGCTGTAACTTGCGCGCTTTGCGAGGGCTGAGGGACGACACGCCTGTCCCAGCCTCTCGGCGGGAGATGACACCTTGAAGGCACCACAACTTCTTGAGGGTGTGACGTTACTTCGTCTATGGTTACGTCATGATGGATACTGCCAACATCAAATCTGCATCAAGCGACACGGGTAGAGACAAGTCTTCTTCGTCGTCTGTTGCCTGGCTGGCGGCACCTACGACCTGAAAGAAGGCAAGAAGTACGGCAAGGGTGCTCAACTGCAAGTCTCGCTGGGCCAGGGCACCCGTTCCCGCAGAATGTGGCTCATCATCAGCCACCGCTCCCGCGTGGCGAACAACTAGGCTGTGGTCAAGCAGCCCCCAAATAGCCGCCAGTTCGGTGATCCTGGCTGCAGCAAGAGCCTTGGNTCCCGCAGAATGTGGCTCATCATCAGCCACCGCTCCCGCGTGGCGAACAACTAGGCTGTGGTCAAGCAGCCCCCAAATAGCCGCCAGTTCGGTGATCCTGGCTGCAGCAAGAGCCTTGGTGAGAAGGTCGGCTGCTTGCTCTGCACCGGGACAATAAACAGGCATGATCTCGCCAGACTCATACTGTTCCCTGAGATAATTGGCGCGCACCCTCAGGTGGCGGGTCCTCCAGCTGCCNCAGGCATGATCTCGCCAGACTCATACTGTTCCCTGAGATAATTGGCGCGCACCCTCAGGTGGCGGGTCCTCCAGCTGCCCTGGCCAACGGCGATGGCCAAAGCAGACTGCGAGTCCACTGTGAGAGTCTTGTCTAGACCGGTTATGCCGAAATCACTCAACATAGCCTCTGCTGATTGGAGCGCCACTACCGCGTCAAGGCCGGCAACAATTTCCGACTCCGCAGTGCTAAGCGTGACAAAGGCCTGCCTGGCCGAGCGCCAACAAACCGGAGAACCGTGCAAGAAAACAACCCAGCCTGTGTGCGACCTGTTACCTTCAGGGGCGTAGCTGGCGTCGCTGTAGGCGATCAGTCCTGTATCATCCCGCAGTCGCCACTCTCGATCGCGGAACCATGCGACGTGCATGCGTTCGCGCTTCTCTGCGATGCGAATGGCTCGCTGCGGTGCCTTCGTGCTGAGAGAGGCAAGCACACAAGCAGTGAAGCTAAGTCAGGCCGGGTGCGCTGGCTTAGCCACAGGATCTCTCCGGTCAGCCTCTGTGCTGTTCGAACGGTCTCCTCGGTTGGGGACGAGACTCGTCCGTCAGGAGAGTGTCAAACGAGACAAGGTCTCGCGGGCAGGGGACCTTACCTAGTGCAGTGGGCTTCACGTCGTTGAGACGCAGCAGCTCTTCGGCGTAAGCCTGCTGAGACAACACAAACCCGGAACCTTGCACTAGCTAAAGTTGGGGATTTTTCCTCAGCGGGTGCTCTGCGGTAGCGAGTGCGAGAGGCGTCGTTTTCCAGATGCCCTGGATGGCTGTAGCCAAGGCTGCGATCACCTCTCTACTGCCAGCAAACAAAAAGTCGTCTACGTAAGTAAGCAACCCTCCTACGACAACCTCATCAGAGGTGCAAACAACACGCCACCAGTTTGGATCCAGCCTTCCTTGCTGGAGCTGCAGCTCAACTCCGTCAACGACACACCTCAACGCCCGAAGTTGGCAGTCCCTGAAGTCCGACCAAAGCTTAGGCG